>JAVXUL010098059.1:7649-20569 GCA_035590515.1 Trichilia minutiflora | reverse complement strand
CACGTAACGATTAAAATAAATAGCTCAAAATAAAATATCTTATTATGATAATTTAGAGAAATAGTGAAGAATTAATAATTCAACGGGGGAGCGTTCAAGACTTTTTAACTCGTTTTTGGGCCAAACATGATGGCTTATCTGTCCCTTGTGTTCGGTCCATATCCTAAATGACCTTTTTAGATCCACAAGAGCTCCATTTTTGGCCCATAAGAGTTAAATAAATGCAAGGGTTTATGGGTAATATAATTCAACCTCATTGGTTTTTTAATCACCCCCACTAATTTTACTAGTGTCCATTACATTTTCAAAATTACATTTAAGTCCTCATATTTTAATAAAATAAATTAAATTCTTATTTTAAAAGTCCTTAAATTATTATTCTTCAATAAAATTGAATCTATGTAAAATTAAAAAAATTAAAACTTATTTTTATAATAATATTTTTTTGAATAAATTGTACCTCTTTAATTTTATTTCTCACCATATTTTTCACAAATCTTTTTTTAACCTTAATTTACTTATTTCTATTTTCAAAATTAATAAATTAAATCTACAAAATCACAACAAATTTTTCTCTAAATATTTAGAAAAAAGGTCTTAGCATAATTACCCCTTTTTATTTTTTATTTTTTGCTTTTTTCCAAATATCTAAAAATAGACGATTATATTTTTTGATTATTATTATCTCTCCCTTTATTTATAAAAAAGTGTTAGGAGACATATCAATAAATTAATATAGTTTTATAATAATAAATAAATATAAAATAAAAAAATTACATATTTATTTTTTTATTAGTTTTTGGATATAAGGTTGTAATTGATTGTGAAGTCTTTCAAATAATTTTATTATTATTATTATTATTTTTTGAAACAGAAAAACTCTTACATTCAGTCATCATTGAAGCATCCAGTCGAGTATAAGATCGACACCCCCCTTAAGGGTGGGACGTAACAAATTACTTGATAGCCATCCTATATCATAGGATATGTGCACATGGAATACAGGATAAAATCCTAACCTGATTTCTTAGACATTTCATAGAGATATGTTTGAAGTAGAAATCAAATTTAAGACATTAAAAATCTCAGATATAACCCTCACCACCAAGCCAATCCTGGGGGATTATTATTTTATCGAGTGTTAAGGATCTAAACATAATTTAGCTTACATTCATTTCTGCTTTGACAAAAATCTTGAGGTCCTATTAGGTTTGGGTATTTGTGTTTTATGGATTGGATGGAATTTCATATATTATAAATTGTGTTTAATAAATATTAATTAAAGAGTAGTGTTAGGATACAAATTCTTGGTACAAAATCATGTGTACAAACAATTATAATGGTCAATAAAAATATAAAATTAGTATAATTAATAATAATATATAATATGTACTAAGTAGGAACCAACAATATCACTACGGCAGAGTTTATATTCTTAATATTATTCTTAATTAAACTATTATCTAATTAATTTTAAAAAAATTTATATCACATAAATATTTTTTATGTGCTTTAAATATTCATAAATTTCATATTCGTATTTGCATAAAAAACAAATACACGGATATGATATCCGCAAATATCCATTTTTATTTTTTTATTTTTTATTAATTATTAAAATATTTTATTTTTTTTGGAAGTTATTAACTTTTTATTTATATTATAAAAATAGCTAAAAATAAATATAAATTATATAATACATTATACATACTTTATGTACATAAATTAATCAATCATAAATATATAATACTAAAACTTTATTTAAAATAAAAGTAAATATTCATAAAATTTTATAATAGATATATTTATGTCTAATACAAATACTAACTTACTACTAAGTTATCATTTATCAAATTAACCAACACAATCAAATTCTATTTACTATCCAAAATTCATAAAATTAAAAAATCATATATAATCCAACTAAAAGTCATAATCTAAAAATTTTATAATTTTTAGTTTACAACAGCTTCATTCTAAGTTTTTAGCATAAATAAAATTTAAATATTCACCGCTATATTAAAAAAATAGTCCAATAATTCATAACAATCCACCACCATAGAAAAACGAAGTCGTTTCTATAACACAGGTAAGTGAATATTTATTCATGGATATTTACTAATATTGTCTATATTTTAAACGAATAACACATTCTTTATTTATGTCCATATCATATCCATTTGATGATTATTCATGTCCATAAAAAAATAATAAATATCTATAAATAAACGGATTTATATCCGTTTGTCATTCTTATATAAAATATTTAAAAAATCTTGAATATACATAATTTGAATTTGTTAAAAAATGAAAAAAACATTTTAATTTATAATAAATTTATTTCTGATATTAAATAGATATATAATTTTGTGATATTAAAAATGGTGGGGTTCAAAATCAACATGCTCTTATGCCTAAATGATTGTCCGAGTAGCAAGAACAGAGGCTTTTGCAAAATCCGAAGTCGACGATGGCTAGAGTTTTGAAAGACAACTACTTTAGAGATTCGGACTTTATGGAAGCAGTTATTGGATGCAATCCCTTGTATACATGGCGGAGTACGTTGGGAAAGAAAAGTGCTTGAGAAAGGGTAATACTTTTCACGGAGGGTAGGCAATGAGCATAAAGCTGATATCTACAGCAGTAACTGGCTTCCAAGACCGATATCCTTCAAGCCCATCTCGCCACCTAGTTTTTTAATAGGTAGTAAAGTAGCAGACTTAATCACGGAGGGTAACCGGTGGGATAAGGAAATTGTGAAGCACATATCTAAATATGGATGCTGAGCTTATTCTAAGTATCCCACTACCTAAGGAAAAGACGGAGGACACACTGCTTTGGCATTTTGAGAGGAAAGAGGAATATACAGTCCGAAGTGGTTACCATATGGTCATGAATGCTAAATATTCAGAGCAGCCTGAATGCTCAGAGGGGCTAATCAGTTGTGGAACAGAACATGGCAACCAATATCGCGGGGAAGATTAAAACACTCTTTAATCAGTTGTGGCAATTAATTTGAAAGACCGCTAACAGCTCAGAACTTAGTGAAGAAGCAAGTGATGAAAGAGACCAGCGCCAGCAATGTGGGAAGGAGCGGAATCACTCTTTACACATTCAGGAAAGTGCGCTTGGACACGGTGGAGCTATACTCTGGGGGAAATATTGGAAAAAGACTGCAATGGAGTCCCCCTCTAGAAAATTGATTTAAGATAAATACGGATGCATCCATCAATGCTCGGGAGGATGTTGCTGGACTTTGGTGCTGTGCTTACTTCAGGAGCAAAATTGTTGTGGAGTTGTGAAGAGAACAAGATATCAGGGAAGTGTGGAATTTGCAGAAGTGGAGGCAATCAAGTTTGGAGTTCAAACAGCCAGGGAAGCAGGGATAACCATGTTGATAGTAAAATTGGATTCTAGCAATGGGTTGAGAGAAAGGATTTGAGGAAGCAAAACAGAAATTTTCTGGTTTGTGGAGATTTCAAATACCACATAGGTTTTTGCCGCCTTGACTCAGTAATAAGGGGCTTTAGCATCCTCTCATGTTGGTGCAGTCACTTTTGTACGTCTTTTCCTATTGCTTGCAAGCACAGAAGGAAAGATTAGAGTAATACTAGCTTTTCAGCGAAAAACCTCTAATGTTTAAATAAGAGATTTAGAACTTAAGAGGGGATAATAGTACAGTAAATGTTAAGTGTTTAAACTTTTTTATGAACACTAATAGGAAAAGAAAGAGAGTTTTGTTGCCTTAAAGGTGCAAAATAGCAGGGGTTTCAAACCTATGGAGTATTCACCTATATTAGTATTTATAGTTGTTGATGATATGTCTTCTAAAACCTTTTCACATGGGAACATCAGAGAATAAAAATGCCTGGTGTTGTCAAAAGAGTGTATATGCAATTCCCAAATAATAACTTATCTCATAATTATTTCCTATGAATCGATATCAATATAATAATTACTTTACACGCAACTGGATCATACAAAAATATTAAATGCGATCTGCAGGTTCGGGAGATTTTACACACAATCTTGAGATTCTAACAAGTTTTCCTTTTACCGTTTCTATTTTTTATTTGATAAGTTATAACTGCTTAAGGTCAACCTCTTGACCTTCAAGTTAGGATTTTATTCTAAAGGTCAGCGTGAAATTTGCTTTTCATATGCTAGCTTTTTACTTTTGTGTAAGATTAAAGGAAAGCCAGGATAATCCTTATTACAACATTTAGATTGGTTAAAATAGGATTTGTTTCCCTTATGATAAAGAGAATCTTTGAATATGGTATGGGTGTGTTGGCCTTTTGATTGTAGCTTCAATATCTCAATCTTAGGATTGATAATGGGATTTACTTAATATATGGTTAAAGGAGAAATCTTGAATACAGTATGGACATGGGATCTTCAATAATGATATTGGTATTTCAACCTTAGGGTCAAGAATGAAATTTTCTTCCTATGTGGCTAATGGAAAAACCTTGAATACAATATAAATGTAGACCATTTGATCGTGGCATCAGTATCTTGATCTCGGGTTTGGTAATGAGATTTGCGTCCCATAATGAGTCACTCAGACTATTACTAAAATTTATCTTTCGTTTGCTGCAACATTAATATTACAACCTTGGTGGGGCTGTGAGAATTATTACAATCATGTACACTTGGTTTTTGCACCCAACATAGGTCTCCAAGTTTCCAGTAACACGAAGATTTCAATTTGAATTTTTCTTTACCTAACGATGACTTCCGTTACAAACTTCTTCCTATACATTGAAACTGATTGAATTCCAACTAGTTACAATTATAGGTTGCATTAACTTTGCACATGCTATATCAAAGTTTGTCACGTTATGAAAGCGTTCAACCATTAAATCCTTAAATGCATCATTCTAAGTTTCATAATGTTGTTCAAGTGTCAATTTCCCATTAAATGATATTTTGATGGAGTATCATTTCAAGAGATGCATTTAAGGATGGATTTAAGGATTTTTTATAAATGCATTTAATAAATAATAATAAAAAATTTTATAAGATAATATTAAATAATTTGGTTTACGATTTCGCAATTTGAAATTGATCCAATTTATAATCTAAACTGCGAATAATGATTTGAAAAATATCAATCTGTAAATCGATCCAAAAATTTTTCAAACCAATCAAAGGTTTTATTTATAAATGAATTGGATCGTTTTAAAAATATCTACTTCTATCTAAGAAGTTGTTTTTTGGGTTTCCAACTTTCATTTATAAATAGAACTCTTTTTTTTCTTTTTTCTTTTTTTACTTTGTGCAAACATTATATTAAAATTCTGCTCAATTAAGACCTTATCTTAAGCAATTAGAAATTTTTAAGTCTTCTCAAATTTTCTTTAAGGTTCTGTCTCTTAATCAAGTAAGTAATTTATTCTTTCACTTGTACGTCCTATCCTGGTTAAAATGCTTAGAGTTGAATATTTGATCTTTATTCTTTGGGTTGAGTATTCTGGGTATGAACCCCTCAAAAATTTTTTAATGGTATGGACATACACGTATAACCATATAATCTCGAGCATAATAACACTTAAAACTATAAGAATTTTTTTATGTTTGCGGTTACATAAAGAACTAGATATGTATGCACATGAGTTTTGGTTGGTAAAATTTATGTGTAAGGTTATTCATGCTAGTAGGTTTAGTGGACTAAGAGTTAATAAAGTATAGCGGTTGTGTAGTTTATGATTTACAGGTTTTACTATAAAATTTTGAAATTCACCCATAAGTTCTAAGTAACAAGGGACCTCTAGATTAATCTTTGACTTTACTCGTGTAGCAAAATGAACTAAAATGAGAAAAATGTAAGGGTATTCTTTGAGGATTGCAACCCATTGGAAGCTGATCCATAATTGTTATTCTATGGGTTTTTGATCCAAATTTGCATAAAATTACCAATTAGATTGACTATTTGATATTCTAAAAAAAAATCCCAGTTCATTAGTAACAAATATAAGGTGAATCTGTTCCACTCTAATACGAAGGATTTGAACCAAAAGGTAGATAGGAGGATTTATAATATTACTAATAGCATTACCTTCAATATCCGTAACTTGGGGGAAATTTCAAGCAATTTCTTTTATGAAGAGGTCACCTTTAATAAGGAGTTTTTCTTGACTAGAGTATGACTTCTGCTTTAGCTGTACTTCACTAAGTTCTTAGAGAAAAACAAACTCTCTCCCTACAAGTTTATTTTAAATAGTTAAAGGTATCAATCTATATTTATGGTTGTCAATAACGTATCTTCCAAGCCTTCTTATGTAGGGATACAGAAAATGAGAATGACCGGTATTGTCAAAAAGATTTACACACAATCCTTAGATAATAAGTTATCCAATAATCATTATTTATAAATTAATATCAACCTAATGATTACTTTACATACAATTAGGTCATATAAAAATCTCAAATTCGATCCCTAGGTTTTGGGAGTTTTACACGCAACTTCAAGATTTTTGCTTGTTTTTCTTTCATCGTTTATTATTTTTTATTTGACAAGTCATAACAATTAGGTTTAGTTTTCGAACCTCTAGGTTAGGGTCTTGATCTAGTAGTCGGTATAGAATTTGCTTTTCACTTGTGGGTTTTTATTTTTGAGTAAGGTTAAAAGGAAGTCAGGGATAATTCTAATCACAACCTCGAGATTAGTTGAAATGAAATTTAGAAAGTTTTTACGTGTTTAATAGAACCATTAAATAGGGCATAAATATAAATCTCTGATTATGATATCAATATCTCAACATCAGAATTGATAATAGGATTTATTTTTTATATTATAAATTTTTTTTTTTAATATAATATGAGTATAAATCCTTCCAATTATGATATCAATATCTTAATTTTAGGGTTGATAATAGAATTTGTTTTTTATGCAGTGAAAGAGAGAAACCTAAAATATAATATAAGTATGGGATGACATCAATATTTTGACCCTAAGATTGATAATAAAATCTACTTTCTATATTTACTTACTTGGAATATTGTCAAAATTTGTCATTTATTTACTGCAAGTTAATGTTATGAACTTGGAGTCGGGATACTAGCCTGGTGTCGGTGAGAATTACTAAAATAATTATACACTTGATTACTAAAATTCAGCGATTAACGAGAGAATGTGGAGGCTTCAGTGTCACCATATTCCTAGAGTTTGTCATTCAGTAGTCCACTTTTTATCAAATATGGCTCTTAATTACCCGAATCCGGTTTCCTGGGTAGACAAACTACCACCAGCTATAGCTTGTTTATTTGACTCAATTAATGAAATTTCCTTTCTATACCAAAAAAATAAAAAATAAAAATGATTTGCCCATAATTAAAATAAAGGTCAAAATCAGTCGTTAATAATTAATAAGGACTTTTGTATAGGCCCACCATCACGGGTTAGGTTCACTCCCCTTTGTTTTGTTTTGTCTGAGTTGTGGCTCAGCCTTCACCACAATATCCCATTTATATTTTACCATAGAAACTAAATCATACAACCATCATCTAGTGGAACGTGATGTATTATTATTTCAGCGCCTGGTAAAGCTTGGATTGTAGGGTGTGAAAAATGGCTGCTATTGTAGACGACAGCGCGGCCAATCCTGCTCTGGAACCCGATCTGGACCAACCGGATAATCCAGGTCACGAGTTCGCCCAATTCGGGGCCGGGTGCTTCTGGGGTGTGGAATTGGCGTTTCAGCGGGTGGTGGGTGTAGTCAAGACTGAAGTCGGGTATTCTCAAGGTCACGTCCCCGATCCAAATTACAAACTTGTATGCTCTGGAAATACAAACCATGTTGAAGTTGTCCGAGTCCAATTTGACCCGCAAGTTTGCCCGTATACCAATCTCCTTTCTGTTTTCTGGGGACGCCATGACCCAACAACCCTCAATCGCCAGGTATGGAAAGACTGTTTTTATAACGATTAATATGAGTAAAAATATCATTTGAATAAATTGTTTCGGACCGTTTATCGTATCCCTCTTTTATTGAGTATGCTTAAAGCAATTTGGTTAATTGATTGATGCTCTGATTTCATGTGTAAGGGTGGTGACGTGGGAACACAGTATAGATCGGGGATATACTACTACAACAGTGAAAATCAGGCTCGTTTAGCCCAAGAGTCGATGGAAGCTAAGCAATTGGAGGTCAAAGATAAGAAGATTGTGACAGAAATTCTTCCTGCAAAGAGATTTTACAGAGCAGAGGAGTACCATCAGCAGTATCTGGAAAAAGGAAGAGGTAAAGGCATAAAACAATCTGCTGAAAAGGGTTGCAATGATCCCATACGATGTTCTGGTTAACAAACGCATGTATTATAAGCTTATGCTTAAAGTTTTTAACTTTATTTGGTTTTCTGGCTTGACAATGAACAGTTATGCTTTGTCTATGACGCTAACTTTATGCATACAATAAATGTTTTGTAATTTGCTTGTGCTTAGCTGTTAATAAGGAGTTGTTCTGTTCTTGAATTCATGGTAATGGTTTATCCTAGTGGAAGACCTTGACTGAATAATACTAGCTAAAATTTTTATAAATGTTTTGCAAATTTATTTTCATTTATGAAAACATTATTCAATCATCAATCATGAAAGCATAATACATGCAACTTTCACACACAACAAATATGAACAGAAATACAGAGCAAATGGAAAAGACAATTGTGAACATTTTTTAGAGTTCATCCTTAGGATGATGTGAAGGTCCTGTAGGGTTGGATGCAGATTTCTTGATGGGATATGAAGCCTCCATAGCTATACCGCACAGTCCCTCTTTGTCAGAGATACCGCGTCCCATTCTTATATAACCCTTCTCTCCCCATTCGGGCCCCCAGGAGTTCTTTACTATCCAATATTTGGTTCCGTCAAGAGTTGTTCCGTAGCCCACAACTGCAACACCGTGGTTCAGCTCTGTGCTACATTCTCCATTAAATACACCCTGCAATTAAATTCGACCATTTTTTTTAAAATGTCATTTTGGTTTCTAACTGTGTAAATTAGTTAATAAGATACAGTGGATGATTCTTACCTCCGAATAGAACTGGAAATCTGTACTCCCAGCGTCTATTGCCACAGATACGGGCTGGTTTGCAACTGCTTTAAGCAGCTTACCCTCATCGTTAGCAGGTACCTTCTCATGTCCATCGATTGACACTGCTGGAGAATTTTCCTGCAATATGCATCGTTTTCATAACCGTAAGCAAGAGATAGACCAACCTTAATTCAAAAGAAAATTAAATAATAATTATGTATACCTTTGAAGTATCACAAGTTCCATCATTGGCCTGGTAAGGGTAATTGCTCTCTGTTGTTATACCACCCTTTTCCTTGATGAATTCAAACGCCAATTCCATTAACCCTCCATTGCATCCTTTGTTTTGATCAATGTCACAATCGATCAACTCTTGCTCCGATAAAGATACTAGCTTATTCGTCTTAATGTGATTAATGCCCTCAACTGCTGCAATTGTTGAAAAGGCCCAGCAGCTACCTACACCGTATCAAAGAAGAAAATAAAATTAAAAACTGAAAGTGATACCAAGCAAACCTATCTGTCAATTCTTGTTGAGATCAATTGCCACCTAGTAACAATATAATTATAATAGTATTGCTTCTTACCACATTGGCCTTGGTCCTTTACAGCGGTGACAGACCCTTTCTTCCTCCAATCGATGGATAGTGGTACATGCTCTACCTTCTCGTACATGAAGCTCTCGTTTGCACGTGCCCCTCGGAACATCCTGTGATGCTTGATCTTTGATCCGGCATAAGTGCTTGCAAATTCATGGTTTGTCATGTCTGCAAACTTATTCAACTTCAGCTTGTAAGGCTTGTCCTTCCTGTTCGTGTTGTGAACATGCATAACATTTTGCTTGAATACATTAAAGCGCTTGTGTTTGTCAACAAGACTCCTCGAAACAGTGTGATGGCTCCTCCACCTCTCGTATAAAACCCACAAACTCTCCTCGGACTCCAATTCTTTTTCATGGAAATCGAAACTCTCAGCGTTTCCAAGAACCAAAGCAAGTAAAAGAGGTGCTAAGAAAATCTTCTTCATTTTCTTTTTAATTTATGATTCCACAAAGATAATGAGAAGTATGAGACCCTGTACACTGCTATATATAGAGCAAAGAAAGAAGAGGAAGATGATGAAACTGAGAACAAAACAAGAAATGGCGAGCTCGGAAGTTAGAGGTTCCTTATGGGTATGAACAATATCTAACGATGGACATAAATACAAAAATGTAATTTGAGAGTAATGTAGGATAAGGTGAAGGAATTTGGTTTCACATAGTTAAGCAATTCCCTATTCGACAAGTCAGTTTGTTTAACTTGTGCAGAAAAGCAGTTCTCCATGAATCAGTTAGGTGTTCAACATAAAAAACGTTGCGGAATTAAAGAGTTATTTTTGCATGCCAAACACGATATTACGTACTTAAAAACATACCTATTGGACGGAGAAAGGATAAAGAAAGATGACGACCGATGAACATGGTTCCGTCCATGGAGGCTATGAGGATTGAGGACACGATATTTATGCAAGTGGGAATTAAAGTGCTTATAACTAAATTGCCTCGAACTGCTTTTGTGGTCAGCTTTAACTGAAACCCAAGTGCTTCTTAACTTGAAATGATAGGATTTGGAGTTGAAAGTAATTAAAAAAAATTTTGATTCTTGATTGGTAACACATAGAATTCGCTGATTTGTATCTCAAATTCAAGTTTTTAAACAAAAAGAATTGATAAAAGAAGCAATTATTTGTTTAATGAAATTAATGGTTTCATCAAATTAACTCCCTGTAAATCCTATTCAACAGAAGGAGTAAAACAATTTAATTGATGTGAGTCCAAATTATTTGACTAGATAGTGAAAGTATATAGAATAAGTTATTGCTTGTTGGACGATTATAGCGTGATAGGTCGGGGACTGATCACTTGTACGTTAAAACACACTTGAAGATAGAGAGAGACCTATGATTCATTCCAAATATTTTTTCAAATAAATTTTCAACAACTAATAATTAATCTCTGATTAATTGACATTCCGTGATATTGAAGCCGATGGTAATCGAGGCCGTATCCATTTGTTATTCTATTATGATGCCAACGGGATGCCACGAAAGGATGACCTGTGTCTATTGTTTTCAACTTCAAATCATGAACTGTACCAGTTTTGCGTATCTGATGATGATCAATCGGCTTATAATCTTCCAAATAACACGTAATCGATTCTGCTTCCTACTCAGAAATTTCGTTCCTTAACATGGTGGCATCATGGATTAAAAAAGGAAGAGAAGATAAACCCAACCACTAAATTAATACCATATCCTAATTTTATTATGCAATTTTACTCTGAGAAGGAACATTAAATCAGCAAAAAATAATAATATTAATTAAAAAAGAGCGCATCAAGCTGGCTGAATGGGGCAAATAACCAGCTAGGCCAAACAAGAATGGCATGTTTGAAAGGTCGGCTCACGCAACCTGCTTTTCAAGGTTTAGGAGTTCTGTTTTAATGTACGTATGGACAAAGTTATTAATAATATAAAAAAAAAACAATATTAGATAAAATTTTAATTATTGAATTTGATTTTGAATAGGAATTTATCAATTTCTAGATCATTTCAATTCTTGGGCTAGTTTAAAATTTTAGGTCTAAAATTAATTATTTACTACTATTTTTTATTTAATTATAGAGAATTTCTGTTCATGAAATATGATATTAAAAAGGTGTACAATATTCCAGCCACCACTCTTTGGATCGCTGGTTTCGGTTTGATCCGACCCAACAAACAGATGTTCAACTGCAGCCACAGCCATGGCCAGTCTCACATTTTCATAATAGAATGATGAGTTGGATGGATAATGGACTCCAATCATGCTTGCTTTTCTAATACACAAATAGTAAATAAACCAAACCAGTATAAGAAGCAGTGAAGCACTAGTGATGAAAACGAAAATAAAAATAAAAAAGTTCACTTAATTACAGAATGCAATTCCACAAATCAAGAATCAAACAAATTCCTTGTATGCCGTCAAAGAATAACATGTAACTGACCAACCTATCTGTCAATTTATGCAGACAACCCAAACCTTTTCCTTGACTTCGAATAACAAATTATCTTGTTTTACTCCTAATAAAATGTCATCCTGCATGATATAATCGGCAAGTAACTTGATGATGGATTAGAAACCTGATCCATAGCAAATATTTTAGGATATTTACATCAGTACATCATATGTAAAATACTACTATCATGTCCAAACACAAACGACTCCATTCTTGTCAGCAGAGGCCAGCGGTTTTCGGTGCCCACTCCACGAGCAACACAGGACAGACGTACTATGCTCCTTCAAAGTGCTCACTATATCTGCCTTAGATATCGACCAAATATGTACAGATCCATCAGCTGAGCCAGTAACAACATAGTTTTCATCTGGACTTATACAGGGCCACCTCCAATTAGCTGCCACTCTCTTTACAGAGGCTCTTAGTATTCCACATACTTCTAGACACCGAATATCAAATAAATTGTGCATGTTGCCTTGTCCACTAGTCAGGACTAAAATTCGACTTCGAGTTAAGGAGATAGATGTAACTGCTGCAGGAGAATGCGTGGCAACTTCACTAAGTAGCTTTCCTGTATGAATATCCCAGACGTAGATTCCCATCAACATGACCAGAAAGTATAGTCTGTCCATCCATGCTGAAGGCAAGAGCATTAGAATTACTGTGGAAAATGATTGTGTTAATGCAGTAACCTTTCTGTAAATCCACACTTTTGTAGTACGATCATAAGCTGCACTCACAACATGACGGCTTGAAATTTTGCTCGCATCTACAGCACACACTTTTTCCATATGACCTGTGAGAGTATGACAGACACGCCATGAGTTGACATCCCATACATATAAGC
>JAVXUL010098018.1:0-20577 GCA_035590515.1 Trichilia minutiflora | reverse complement strand
GTCCGCGCGCGCTGCTGGAGACTTCTGCCCTAACTGTGGGCTGGTCACGGGTACCTGTGGTGACGGGATCTCGACTGTTGGTCTCGGCACCAACACCCGAGACGAGCGATCGGCCTTGCTGTTGTCCCGACTGTCTTCTCAAAACGGTGCCGTGTGATGAAGTATGCTGGATCCAAATGCTTGCCGGGCCTTGGACAACTAGGCTGTAGGTGGATTTGGGCCTATGGGCTGGGCCGCGGTAAAATCCCCCAACAAATAATTTTAATTAAATTTAAATAGAAATATGATAGTTAGTATATAATAATATAATATATACTAATTTTTACAAAGTATATATTAATCTTTATACTTTATTTTAAACATAATTTTTATGCTTAGTAATAAGACCAACGACGTAAGACTCAAAAACAAAATTTAAACTCATTTTCTTTTCCAACATCTTGATTAATTTCAAAGTTGTCCAAATTATCTCACAATTATTAATTATTTTCTATATCAATATCAAACAAACATAACAATTATTATTATTATTATTATCAAAAAATCAAATCGGATCAGTTAGTTTGGATCAACCCATTCCTACCCGTGGATGATAAATGCATCCCACTTATTAGTCAATGGTATTAGTCGTTGTCTTTTGATTAAAACATTATTTTTAATGAAACGAGGGACAATTATATTAAAAAAACATAGTTGCAGTGCCCATTATATCTAATTACTTTTTAATTAATATATTGTTTTTATTAAAATAAGGTATTAAGTAATAATTAGTTCAATCGAGTTAATCTTTAAATGTTTATTTATATTTAATTTTAAAATAAACAAAAAGTTAAAAAAATATTTAAAACATCTATCTCTTGTTGAGAATGAAGAAAACAGAGGTCAAGGAAGAGCTGTGATTGACCTGGGCACCTGGCATTCACAAATGTTGGTTGTGGTCACCGGCTGCAAGCTTACTCGGCACAAAGAAACAAAATGAAGGACAACTCAACATGAGTAAAAGAATCATGCGAAGAACAAGTTGGTACACTTGTCATCAACTGCAGCCTCAATGCAAAGGAGATGAAAGAATTGCTGATATCTGATCAATACGTGGAGCTCTCTAGTTGATTTTAGGTCTTGAATTTTCAGTGTAATATGTTTGGTTAATGATGTGTAGGAATGTATATATAAACAACATTGTACAGTTGTTGAAAACATGATGAATGAAATAATACGGTAGCCGCACTTTCTTACCATTCTTAACTTAGTATCAGAGCCAATAGAGCTTCAAAAACCTTCCAAAAATGGCAAGCAGAAGCACAAATACCAGTGGAAGTAAAAAAAACACTGATCTCACAAAAACACACACTGAAAATGAAACTTTTGTCTTCTCAGCACCCATCAAACTCACATATGAAAATTTCTTACTGTGAAAATCTTAGGCCTTGCCATCTATTTGAGCAAATGACCTAAAGAGTCTCATTGATGGGAGTGAAAAACTCCGAGAAAGCTCAACACTATGGTTACAAGAAACTAAGAAACTACAACTTATGTCAATCCAGATTACACATCTTGGATGAAGCAAGATCAAACTCTGATGAGATGGTTGTTGTCCTCGCTCTCAGAAAGTGTGCTAGCTACAACCATTCAATGTAAGTCTTCATTTAAAGTCTGGAATGTTTTGAAAAAACTATTTTCTACATAAACAGTAGCCAAATCATTACAACTTAGATCTGAATTAAACACCACAAAAAAGAATAACATGAGTACTACAACAAAGTTAAGAAACTAGTTGAAAGTTTGAGGGCAGTAGGAAATAATATCACAAATGCAGAAATTACCATGTTCCTAATAGAAGATCTAAGTCCAGATTACAATCCTATTGTGGTTAATATCTCAGCCAATGCTGGCCAAATGTCAGAACAGGAGATGTATGCTGCTTTACTCAGTTTTGAAAGTCGACTGGAAAAGTTTTCTCCTAAGGTTAACTATAATTTTAATACCAGTATGTCTGCAAACTTTGTGTAAAGTGGTAGTAACCAAAGGAGAAACTGGAATGGAAATGAGAGGTACAACCATCAAAATCAGTGAGGTTATGGTATGATGAATCAGTACCAATAAGCACATGTACCAATCAGGGAAACAAACCAGTTCATGAAAGAGACAGAGGATAAGAAACAAGCAAACAAACCCACTTGCCAGCTTTGCAACAAAGTTGGGCATGTATTAGCCAGCTGTTGGTACAAATTTGACAAGGACTTAATCCCACCAACTGCAACAAATGATAAACCAAGAAGAAAGGAAGCTTATATAGCTACTGGTGCAAGCTCTTCGGAACAGGAATAGTTTTTAGATAATGGTGCAACAAACCACATCACAAACAATCTTAACAATCTGAATTTGGCTGCTGAATATTCAGACAATGAAAAGTTATAAAAACAGCGACCAAAAAATATAAGAAGACTGAATAATTTTTTTATATTGATGTACAACTATTTAAAGAGTTTAACTAGGAACAAAAAAGGCAGCTAATCTCCCTAATTAAGGAGAAATATACTATTCAACTAACTACAATAATATAGAAGAAATTAAATAGTGAATCCTAAGATTACTAATACAGCTCATAAACTTCTAAATATAGAGTATAACAAATATGGTATATAATCACAATTATTTACGAGATCTTTCAACACTGTCTATTCTGTTTGAGAAATCTTACTCCACTTATAAAATTCATATACCTATGTTTTTATATAGTGTGACATTCTTGGACGTCAAGTTATTGTAATTTACACTAACAAAATGATATATAACGTCAAATATATATTAGTTTTTCATTTAAAAAAAGGTCGACTCATTTGATATGGCTTAACTAATATGATATCTGGGGGAACACAAATAGATATACGACAATTGTGGGCGAGTGAATGCTTTAATGATCTTAGCATAAGGGTCACAAATCCACCAGTATCACAAAATGAATGAAACATGTTTCGAATAACACATCATCTAACTTTAGCTCAATTTACGTAATTATTAGTATACTTTGTAGTAACTTTGTTATTATTATAAGCCATAGTGATTTCTTTATATGTCCTAGGTTATATCATATAAAATTTTCATTTCTTTTACAAGGAAGATGATGTTTGAGGAGTGAAAGATTGGAGAAATGACAATTACAGCAGACTAGGTACCATCCAGTTGGTCAGCATTAACCATTCACCATTGGATCCAGGATTACAATATATTTCACTCAGAGTAAGATGGGACAGATTTTCAAGTCCATTCTTGATCCCGTTGGTGTACAAGTTGCTGGAGTCTTGAGCAGTCCAAACCACTTCAACCTCAAAACTATTAAAAAACCAGGACCAAAATTAGGGCCATTTAATCATGCAATTGGTCAGATCATCAAGCCATACCCAATTTTGAATGTTTGAATTTACTCCCTGTAATTTAATGAATTAAACATGTAGAGCCTGATAAACCAGTCAACATGTGATTCTTATATTTTTTTTGACAATCATGGAGGCATCTTCCGTCTCAGTTGGTCAAAATAGCTTAGTGAAATACTTGAGATTTTATATTTGAATTATGTGAATGCTTATTTTTATTTATGTCAGTAGGTTGTTGTTTGGAACATGGACACTGTTCAAACTGAGTGCACCACAGACGAACATAGTCATATTATTACTGATGTTCGCTTCCGACCAAACTCAACTCAACTGGCTACATCTTCATTTGATAAGACAGTACGACTCTGGGACGCCACCAAAGTAGGTTTTTGGCTTGCTATTTTTATCATTCATGATTTGCGGCAAATTTGAACAACTAGCTGCAAAGGAAATATGAAAGTCTTTTCCAAGTTCTGTTGCCTCCCAACTATTCCTCTTTAAACTGTAAAATACTCTTCTCCTTTCTCTCTGCATCATAAAAGTAAGCTGCAACTCTTACCTCCTTTTTGGGATGCAATTTGCATGTTCTTGAGTCTAAAACAGTTTTGTAAATGCTTATGTAGTACTGTTTCCCTAACAAGCTAACCTTCTAAGAAAAGTTTTTCTCTTAAAATTTCATCCATTATCATTTCTTGATTGGATGCTCCTCATATCCAATTCTCTTTGACACTCATTTTTCTTCATATTAATAGTCTACAGTTACCATATGTTCCCTGCAAACTTGAGATGCTAATTCTACATTGTTTAAATATTATGAACCTTATTTTGGAGTATCCTTGCAGCCAAGCTATTCCTTGCAGACGTATACAGGGCATGCCTGTCATGTGATGTCCCTGGACTTCCACCCTAAGAAGAATGACCTTTTCTGCTCTTGTGATAGTAACAGTGAGATTCGCTTCTGGAATATCAATCAATATTCTTGTGCTCGTATTTCCAAGGTTAGCATTAAATCTCTTCTTACTTTGGCTTTATGTTCTTGAAGTCTTATTAATTATGACGTGTTCAAATCTGATCACTTGATGAAACAGGGAGGTACTACGCAAGTAAGATTTCAACCAAGAATTGGACATCTATTGGCTGCAGCCTCAGAGAATGTTGTGTCTATCTTTGATGTGGAAACAGATAGAGTGATTCAGTCATTCAAAGTATAAATACACCTGTACAGTGTCAGGAATTTGAAAATTTATCACACTTGGCATTTTCATATGTTTTCTACAGCATCCTTTTTTGTGTGAAGTTCCTAATCAGGTGTTACAATATTTTGACTCTCAGGGACACTCCACCGAGGTATACTCTGTTTGTTGGGACACAACTGGAGATTATTTGGCATCTGTCAGTAAACAGACTGTCAGAGTGTGGTCATTGGCTTCAGGAGAGTGTATTCACGAGCTTAATTCCAGTGGGAACAAGTTTCATTCCTCTATTTTTCATCCAAGCTATTCCACACTCATGGTCATTGGAAGCTACCAGGTGATCTTCTTATATAAATTTACGTCATTCTTCATCATTCCAATGAGTTATCATAATTTCCATTGTTGTCTGTATCTTCTAGCTTCAAATATCTTGAAAGATCCACGATCATTAAGCTGTTTTCGTAAACTGAGGCTGCACTTACGGATCCCTAAAAGGCAAACTCATTTAACTGTTTCGATGTTGCATTTGAATTGAGCTATAATTGTAATATATTCTAACTTAAAGCTGTTGCATTTATGGGGCCAATCAAGCGTTTGATTTTAACAATATTTTGTATGCATGCTCGCTAGTAGGGCCTTGTTTTTTGTGATAATTTTCATTTTCGTTCTGGAGGATGAATTCCTTTGACCTATGTGGTATACACAAATTCACAAATCCACAGCATCAAGATTTTTTTTTTTTTTTTAAATCCAAACTATGAATAGTATTTGGTAACATCAATTTTAGTGGGACTGACACACTTTTACATTATTATTTGATATTTAAAGCTTACATCTTAGAGCAGCTTATGGCCTAAAAGCCATCACACCACAATAGCAAACTTAGCATAAATTGATGTTTGACATTATCCGAGATTTGCTGATCTCGTGTTTATGTCTTATTCTCTCTTTACAGTCACTGGAGTTATGGAATATGGCTGAGAATAAGTGTATGACAATACCGGCTCACGAATGCGTGATATCCGCCTTAGCACAGTCACCGAGCACCGGAATGGTTGCCTCTGCAAGTCATGACAAATCTGTCAAGATCTGGAAATAAGTTTGCTGTTGCTTTTACTGGGTTTAATTAACTCTCAGATATTCAACCAAAACTTCAAACAAAAATAAGAAAACCAAATTCTTACCTCTGAATTTGCTTTTGCTTTTTTATTTTTTTTTAATCTTATTTTTTTGTCTTAATTTCTCGTGGATGATTTTGAAGCTTCAAATACATTTCTAACGAGGCTCTGATACCTGGGGATTTCGACACGAAGAATTTCCTTGTCCTTGTTTTGGATGCTACAGGGAGTAGAAGGTTGTGATTTGTGAAATGAATTTCTGATTCGATGTAAATGATATTGAAACGACGGCGTTCGAGTCAACCTAGGTTTAAGATCTGGTTTGGTTTTGTTTAGTGTGTTTTTTTTTTAACCTAAAATTTGTGGCAAATAATCAATTTTTATTTAATAATTAATATTAATTATTTATTTAAATTTATAACAGTGATTTAGTTTATTTCATATCAGACTTGTTATGAAAGTCTGAATTCCTTATATAAATTATTCTGGTGTGATAAGGATTTTAACTGAAAGTTTTTGTAATATTCTAAAATAACTTAATTCCATGTGTTTAAAACTTTTTCGTGATAATTATAATTAATCTAAAATATATATTTATACATATTTATTTTATAAAGACCAGTTCACCAAGCACGTCGGCCATTGGATACAGAATATAATGTATATAAATTACAATGCAATTATTATTATTATTATTATTATGTCACATATTTTATATTTTACCAGAAAAATTAGATAAGACATATTATAATTAATAGTGGAATCAATATATTCTCATTAGTCTATTAATATTACAAATAAACCCTTTTACTATCGGATATTTATATATTCATTTCTCAAATATAATATGAAACACTAATTCAAATTATGAACACCATAAAAATCTTTTTTATTATTTCTGGTAACGTTTCATCTTATTTAATTTATATATCAAAACTTTAAATTGTTAAATCTATTTGAGAAAACAATTAAATAATTTTTTTATTACTTTGAAACTTTCCTCAATGGGATCAATAAAATAAAATGAAAAAATGAAAGAAACAGATAATAATATATTGAAAAATTAATATAAGGACATAAAATAATATATTAATTCCTAAGATTTACTAAAATAATAAATTAATTCTTAATTTATTTATTTATTTATTTTTTTAAAATAAATTAATCTTATCAAGGACTGATTTGTTAAAATATTATGAAGTATGTGCTTAAATATTATTTTAGCAAATCTGACCCCATTATTTGATTCAAAATTCAAGGTCTCATAAAATAAATGTGACTGCATATAATATTTTAGGTTTGGTATAAAAAAAAAAATTGGAATTCAAACTTTGATTATATTATATTGATTTGATTTATTTTTTATACATAAATCTTGAATTTTTTTATTTAATAAGTGAGTTACTTTCCTCTTTTTGTTAATACGTTGGCCTGCTTGTTAAAAAAATTTAAATATATTTGTTAACATGTTTTTGACAAAGTTTGACGACAGTAACCTGCATAAAAAATTATAAACTATCCTTATTTCTTATTATTATAAACTTTGGGGACTCAAATGACATTATGCGGAACAAATGTGTCAAAATCGTTCAGTATTTCTATATTATTAAAAATATAAATTATTACATAAATTAATATAATAATATTATATTATATTAATATAACTTTTTTTTACAAAATATAAGAATTTATATCAATAATAGTTTTTTGAAAAAATTTATCAAAAATTTTAAATATAAAATGACTATAATACCCTGCGATTAACAACAAGTTTACTGTGGACCCCACGCACCAAGAGGCAAAAGTAGAAGAATTGAAACGGAAATCTGTGTAGGAAGTGAACGGGGCCACCGCCGTTGAAATTCCATGGCAAATGGGCGTTGTATGTGTTAACCTATCCTTCCATCCATTAACCTGTCTGCAATTTTTCTCTCTCTAGAGATGGAGGAAAATAATAATAAGAAAAATATTAATAATAAATTTAAAGCTATAATGGAATCACCATTGCAAGATAGTGCTATGGAAGATGAAGAAGATTTCTCGCAGGAATTTCAATGCTGCGTTTGTTTGTGAGTTTTCTATTTCTATTTCAATTTCTTTTTTTCTTATTTATTTGTTTATTTATTGAATTAATTGAATTATGGGAAATTGTTTCAGTGGAACCGTTTTGTATTGTTTTGCTTGTTTGTGTTTGGTTCGTGTGATAAACAAGAAACTAGAATTTGTTGTGGAGGAAGTAAAAGAAACTTTAATTGTGCTAACAAAAAGTGTAATCGTTTCTACTAATGTAACTTTAGTTTAAAGTCTTTGATTTTTTGAGGGGTTAGAAGAAAAGGGAGTGAAAGATGAATTTTTTTCTTACTAATCAAAATTACTTCTATTAGGATATTGTGTCAAAAGATTGATTATTGATGAAAAAGTTAGTCTCGTTTATTGAGAGATGGGTCTTGTGAAGTTAATCAAAAATATTCTATAAATATGTTATATTACCATAGGGCTATATGTAGAGTTAATTTTTGGACAATAAGCAATGTGATGTTGAGAGATGGAGAATGAAAAAATGAGGATGTCGCATTCATTGGGTCTCTAAGCAAGGCTTTAAAACAATGGTATGAATGTGGGAGGAATCAGTTGTCCTTGTGGTTAACCTAGAGCTTATGTTGTGGTACCTCTTCTTCCTCTGAACAAGCTTGGCTGGAGGAGAAACTCGGAACTATTGAGCTCAACAAAATTCGATAGACTTGAAACTCTTCTTCTACAGTACTACATTACTCATGTAGAACTTATGATTATCTGGTTGCTATTAGTTTTGTAAATCTTTCATATTTCTTTTTCCTGGTATTTCATCTGTATGATGGCTTTCCTTTTGTGTTCCAGGGAACTCCTTTACAAGCCGGTTGTATTGGGTAAGAAGGTACTACATGAAACCACATACTGATATGGAGTTTCACTTTTCTGACACCTCGTTTCCATGTTTGCAGCATGTGGTCATATTTCATGCTTCTGGTGTGTATTTAAGTCTATGAATATTTGGCACGAGTCAAATTGTCCAGTTTGTCGCCACCCGTATAATCATTTCCCAAGTATTTGTCAATTGCTGCACTTCTTGCTCATGAAGTTGTACCCAGTGATTTATAAGAAAAGGGAAAGGCAAGTGGCAGGTGAGAATCATTGCTTGTCTTTCATAGAGGTTCATTATCTGTATACCACAATATTACTTTCACTGTAAAATTTGATTTATTTTATTAAATAGCCTACACACTCCTTCTAAATGTATACTAACCTGCAAATGGATGGCTTCAAATGATGTATAATTGATAAGTTGCTTCAATAATAGCACTGCAATGCCATGTTAATGTTTCTTCTTAATATTCTTGCTTGGTGATGAGCTTCAACTCTACTTAAAACTTTCCAGCAACTTGTGGAAATTGATTAGTATAATTCCACAAGTTGAGTATAATTGTGGTGTTGTAATTTGTTGTGGTTTGTGGAAATTAATGAGTATATATCCTTAAGATTGAATTAATTTATTTGTGGTGGATTGAATACTTGAGGTTATTGACAAATATTCATTGGTATTAGAATTTTTAAAAACCCAATTCGACCCCCTCTTAGGTTGCATATAGAATTTCAGTTGTTAGAGCGATTACTCAACATAGCAGTCAATCAATTTCTTTTTAGTTTTAGAACTCTCTCCATTGTTACTTATTTCATAATTTTGCTGCCACTCTACTTTGGCTTTCATTATTTTTGTTGCTATTGCTGTTTGAACCACTTTGGTTGTAGAAAGATAGAAAAAAGGGAGAAACCCTAACCTTAGTTTGTTGCCATCGCTCGCCACAAATTCTAACCACCAGCCAACTCAGAAGAGGATGCCAACCAAACCCTGGGTTTTCTTCACCATCAATTTTCATCGAATCTCCATTGAGAGGAGATTTAAAATCTACTTTTATTGTGAGACCCTAAGTTGCCACTAACGTCACTGTCCATCAATCCAAGACGACCATTCAACTTAGAAAGTGCCAGCGACCATCCCCTTGTCATTCATCATTGTTGATTGCCTCGCCATTCGCCAAAATTGAGAGTCAACTCTCATGCAACCACAGCCTTCTTTCACCTTTTTCCAGTGAACCACAGAAACATACAATAATTTGCCACCACCATTGAATTTCTCAACCTGAGATCTTCTAGATCCAATCATCATCCCTATCGATTCGCTTGCCGTTCACCAAAATCAAATTTCCGTCAAATTTGAGTCAGATTCTAGCTCAAATTTTGGTTTAGGTCAAGCTGGCTCAATTCAGCTAGTAAAGTTTTAGTTTGATTTATTTCATTTGGTTTGATTAGGTCCAGTTCATTCAGTTTGGTTTGGTTTGGTTCAATTAATCTAGTCCAATTCAAGAAGAAAGGAAAAGAAATTAAAAGTGACATACGTCAAAACAGCACATCCTTGAGCAGTGACATACAGTGACAAAACAACTCAAAATTGTATTTTGCTGCCTCTATATCAAACTGAAGGTTTAGGTTAGATTCAATTTGTGTTATGCCGCCTTTTTACTTGACTGAAGGTTTGGGTTAGAATCAATTTATGTTTTGCCGCCTTTGTGGTTGATTGAATGTTTGGATCGAAATCGATTTGTGTTATGCCGCCTTTGTACTTGACTGAAGGTTTGGGTTAGAATCAATTTGTGTGTTGCCGCCTTTGTAGTTGATTGAATGTTTGGGTCAGAATCAATTTGTGTTTTGCCGTCTTGGTATCCAACTGAAGGTTGGGGTTAGGATTGATTTCAGTTTTGCTGCCTCTGAAGGTTCAGGTTAGGATCCACTTTGATTTTTCCACTTTTGAAGGTTTGAGTCAGAGTTGTTGTCCCTAAGTACTGCTGACTCCAATCCCATGCAATTTTACTAAATTTCTTGATAACAGGATGCTTAAGACTTTTAGAACTCAAGTTTCTTTCTATCCTAAGTTTGAGGGGAGTATTGAAATTATAATAAGGCTTTTCAACTACAGTTCAAATTGGTTACTTGGTTTGAGTGTGAGGAAGAGTGTTAGAAATATATTTATTTATGTTAAGTTTAGATTAACCTTAATTAGAGAATCACTTACTTTACTTATTTGTGTTTATTTGGTTCTATATAAACATGTTGCTTCTTAGTATCAATTAAGCAAAAATAATAAGAATTATAGAATTTCTTTGTATTTTTACATAGAAACTAAATTGAATTGGATAGTGCTGAATTATTTATAGAAATGTTCTATTTTTGGAATAGTATAAGATTACATAGATTCTAGTAAAATAAGTTCAAATTTCACCACTGAACTAGTTAAAAACTATTTATTTATATATTGATTAAGGGTAGTGTTAGAAAATATAAGATGAAAATAATTCTGAAATTCCTCGTTCTTCTATGATTGACAATACACGATATTATATAGGAGATTACAAGAGAAAAAATAGGAAACTAAATCATTCTTAAATCTGAAAAATATCCTAATTAAATCCCTCAATTTAAAGAATTTCAAACTAATTATCCTAAGCTATTTACAGCTCATCTACGCCTGGACATTCCCCTTTAAGCTGAGGAATAAATGTTTTCCTTTTCCAGCTTGGATAGAAGATCATGAAAACTCGAACTGTTTAGCCCTTTTTTTAGGACATCAGCTAATTGAAATTACGATGGAACATAGGACATACATACTAATCCATCCTCCAATTTTTCTTTAATAAAATGTTTATCAATTTTAATATGTCTTTTCCTATCATACTGTATAGGATTGTGAACAATATTGATAGTTGATTTGTTGTCACTATAGAGCTTCATAAGACCGTCTAATTCGACTTCGAGATCGTTAAGGATAGCCTTTATCTAGAGTAGTTTACATAATCCTTGAGCAATAGCCTTGAATTTGGATTCTATAGATGACTTTGCCACCACATTTTGTTTCTTGCTCCTCTATGTCACTAGATTACCTCTAAGAAAAGTACACTACCCTATAGTTGATCTTCTATCCATTAGGGAGCCTATATAGTCAGCATCAGTGTAACCTTTTAGAGCAAGAGTATCACTCTTTTGAACAAGATCCCTTTCCCCGCCTTCCTTTTCAAGTAACGCAACACTCTGTAGGTAGCTTGAAGATGAGGTTCTCTTGGATCAAGCATGAATTGACTGATTACACTTACTGAATAAGATATGTTTGGCCGAGTATAAGCAAGGTATGAGTCTACCAACTAACTTCTAGTACATTCTTTCATCAGCAAGTGGTTTTTCTTTAACTTCTCCCAACTTATGATTTGGATCCATTGTATAGAGATTGGCTTACACCCAATCTTTCCTGTTTCTGTCAATAAATTAGTCACATACTTTTACTGAGATATGAAGATTCCTTCTATGGAATATGCCACCTTAATGTCGAGGAAGTACTTTAGTTTCCCCAATTATTTTATCTCAAACTCTTTTATTAGTCTTTGCCTCAATTCATACTCCTCTCTATCATCATTTCCAGTCACTATAATGTTGTCCACATAGGCTAGAAGGGCAGTAAATCTCTCTGTAGCCGAATGCTTAATAAAGAGAGTGTGGTCATCTTGACTTTGTTTATACACAGATTCCTTCATAACTTTTGTAAATCTCCCAAACCATGCTCTAGGAGATTACTTTAACCCCAAAAGGGTCTTTTTTAGCTTGCACAACTTGTTACTCATGTTCTCCTCAAACCGTTGTGGAATGTTTATGTAGATTTCTTCATCTAAGTCACTAGGGAGAAATGCATTTTTAACATCATATTGTAAGAGTTGCTAATCAAAATGAGTGGCCAATGATAACAGAATTCTTATAGTATTCATTTTTGCAATTAGAGCAAAATCTCTTGATAATCAACCCCATAAATCTGAGTGTGCCCTTTGGCCATCAATTTTGCTTTATATCTCTCAAGATATCCATCTGCCTTGTATTTAAGTGTGAAAATCCACTTACAATCAACAATGTTTTTCTCTTCTATTTTATCAACAATCTCCCATGTTTTATTTTTTTCTAATGCATTCATCTCCTTTCTCATAACATCCCTCTATTTCTTTTTTGACAATGCCTTAGAAACTGTATTAGGAATAGTAATGGTGTTTAGACTCACAATGAACTTTTTGTGGGTTGATGATAAGCGCTTAAGGGAAACATAGTGAGATAGTGGATAGAGTGGTCATTTAGTGCATTCTTTGCTACCTTTTTTAATAACGATGGGAAGGTCAAGTTCGGCGGTTGGTTTATTAGATGTTTCAATAGTTTGTGTGTGTAAAGGTGGGTTAGATCTTACTGTGATCTCATTCCCAAAGTCTGAGTTGGATTTTTGAACTTGTGTTAGTTCTAGAACGGGTTTTCTCCTTGAATACACCTGCGAAAACTTTGTGATACTGGCTGCGAGGGGAGATGACATAGGTTCAAAGACAGAATACTCAGAATTAGGTGACATGAGTTCAAAGAACTCAAGTTCAACAACACAGGCTGGAACATGAGGAAGTTCAAGGGTTTTAAGTGGTTTAAAGGACCACAAGTACTATCTTCCATCATTGAAATCTCCCCTTGAAGAAAAGACTTGAAAAAAGGGGTGTATTTTATATGAATGACATTAGCAGAGATGTAAAATTTCCTACATGAAGAATTATAACACTTGTACCCTTTTGGGGTGGATGAGTAACCCAAGAAGACACATTTGATGGCTCGGGGTTCTACTTTATCTCTATGTTGGCTGTGGATATGAATAAAGGTAGTACACCTAAATACCCGAGGTGTAAGACCATTTGAGGTTCAGAAGTGAGGGTAGAAACTATTGAGGAGCTTTAGGGGGCTTTTGTTGTCTAATACACATGAAAGACGTCTATTTATCATGTATGTGGCATTAAGAACAGCTTCCCCCTAATAGGATTTAGGGACATTCCCTTGAAAGAGTAAAACTCGGGTAGTGTTAAGTAAATGTCATTTTTCCTTTCATCTACCTCATTTTGCTAAGGTGTATTGAAACATGATGAATCCTGTATAATACCTTGTGATTAAAAGTACGATGATAGAATTTGATTGAAGTAATCTCTAGCATTGTTTATCCTAAAGTTTTTTATTTTAACCTCAAATTGGTTTTAAACCATTGAGTGGAAATTAGGTATAACAATGCTAACATCAGATTTTTGTTTAAGGAGGAAGAGCCATGTAACTCAAGTGCAATCATCAATTAAGGATATAAACCAAAGAGACCCAGAAATATTTGGTATAGTATAAGGATCCCATATGTCACTATGTATCAAATGAAAATATTGAGAACTTATTTTATTGCAAATAGGAAAAGATACACGAGTGTGTTTTGCCAATTCACAAATATCACAATGAAACTCACAAATATCTAATCCCTGGAACAAATGAGGAAACCTGCTTTTAAAAACTTCAAAGATGAATGACTTAGGAGTAGGTGATATAGGTAAATAGCATCTTTATTTGAAGAACTGAGAAAAGATAAAGATACATTATTTCTAAATTTTTGAGATGATTCAAGGTGGTAAAAACCGCTCCTTTCCTTAGCAAGTCCAATCTTCCTCCTCATGCCTTGATCCTGAAAAACACAATAAGAAGGAAAAAAAATAACATGACAGTTAAGATTGTGGGTAAGCTTTTGAATAGAGAGAACGTTGGCAAACAATTTTGGTACATGGAAGACATTTTTAAGGATAAGAGTAGTCGTCTCCAAATTCTGCAATAGTACCTAAAGAGCCATTGACCATTACCATTTTTCTGTTACTCGAGCATGGGTTATGGGTGTAGAAAAAATGAGATATGGGGATCATAGGTCTGTGGCACCGGAGTCTATTATCCAAGAGTTGTCATAAAGTTTATCTAGGCATTCATGCAAAAAGGGAACGAAGATTTAACTAAAAGAGTCAAAAAACAAGCTGCTCTAAAAGGTTTCTCAAGAGACACCAGCAAGTTTCTTAGCTTCTCAATTTCTTCATTGTTGAACCCCCTCGTTATTGAATTTTCCTTAGTTTTGGGTTGCTCTACCATATGTGCTTGAGACCTCTCCTGTCGTCAATGTTTCTCCATTCTTAGTTTGTTGGCTTACCATGCAACTTTTAACACTTCTCTTTTGTGTACTTTGGTTTCTTGCAATGGGTGCGCCAGATATTGTCCTTGTTCTCCTTCCACTAGTTTTCTCTACCTGTGTGTTTAGGTAGATCACTCTTTTCTTTCTCTTAATGATCTACTTTTGTTACGAGGGTTGACCCATCCATGGGTTGTGGTTCTAGCATAACACTCCTTTGACTTTCTTCTACTTGAATTAACGAATTTGTCTCTTCTAGAGATATTATGTCTTCCTTGCCAAGAATTTGAATCCTAACCTAATCAAATTTAGGATTTAATCTAGTCAAAAAATTATAGACACAGTCTTTTTCAATGAATTTCTTTAAGATTTCAACATCATTAGGATATTTCATCTCGAATACTCGGTAATGATCAAGTTTTTGCCACATATTTTGCAGCAAGTTTAAATACTCTGTGAAAGATTTATCTCCTTGCCTATTGGCTGCGGTCTTTATCTTAATTTCATACACTTGTGCAGTATCATAGGCTTTCGAGTATGTATGGCGAACGAAGTCCAAAATCTCTTTTGTTGTAGCCAAAAACATACATGTATCACTAATCGTGGGATCCATGGAATCTCATAGGCAGAGCATTATCATAGAATTCTCCTCATCCCATACTTTAAACATTGGATCATTCTTTGCCGGTCCAGTTCCAAGAAGGTGGTTAAGTCTCCCTTTGCCGTTAAGATATGTGCGTCCCACTTGGGATCATTTGGGGTGGTTTTTCCCATTGAGCCCATAGGATTCCCGAATATTCTGTAAATCTCCAGTTTTCTGGATAGAATTGAATTCTTCGAATGGGTTTGTTTCAGATTTAATACCAGTGATTGACATGATAAAGAAATGAAATTCATAGCAATTTGGTTGTACGAATAGGAGAAAGAAAAAAATTAAGAAGTATTGGCAACAGCGATGAAGGCTGAAATATGTAGGAGGAAAAAAAAAACATGAATGCGCAACAATGAAGGCTGCTTGAGAAAGAATAAATCCTAGATAGAAATCCCTAAAACTCTGATACCATGTCAGAAAATATGAGATGAAAATAATTCTGAAATTCTTTGTTCTTCTATGATTGACAATAAACTATATTATATAGTAGATTACAAGAGAAAAAATAGGAAAGTAATTCATTTCTAAATCTAAAAAATATTCTAACCAAATCCCTCAGTTTAAGCGATTTCAAACTAATCATTCTAAACTATTTACAGCTCATCTACACCTCGACAGGTAGAAGTGATGATAGTTTGATGATATTTGTTATCATCCCATGGAACTCAGTTTTTCCAAACCAACCAAGCAACCTCACCAACCCCCAACCCGGTCTGGTATATTTAGTATTAAGCATGTGTATTAATCAATTAAAACTGGATAAATTAATAGAATACATTTTCCTTGATATTACAAGTCACCAACGTGCCCTTAAAGGCATACAAGACTGAAATGGTTTTATGGTATTTGACATAAACATGTTTCAGTTTTTAATGTAGTATGAGGTGGATTCCTTCATATGAAGATCCACCTGCAAAATGAAAAATAAAAATATGCATCCAGAGAAATAGGATGCAATAAATTGGCCAAAATATTTTGGATCCGGAAGTTAACTTAGGCTGGGTACATGTCATCAGTGAATTTGTTCATTCAATACATAAAGGAGCATGGTATACCAAAATGGACAAGAGTGCTTTTGAGTGTGAATAGCTAGCACATCAATTTAAAAAATTGTATTGACTAGTCAATATTGTCTGATATTAACTTGTTTATCTCTTTTTATATTATGCTGAATTTATAAGTTCAATGCCTGACTTACAGTTATCTGTGCATGAGTGGGTCACATGGGTGGAAAGAAATTTGAAGCTGTAGGCTTGTTGTTTCCATTTTGGTTGAAGGGCACTGGTGCAGATTTTAAAATATATGTTCCTTGGTGTGCTTACGGTTTATATTGCTTAACGAACTGTGTATTGAATTTTCCTTTTATAAGAGATGGGTAAGACTTCATGATCTGCATCCTTTGACCCTTTTGCTTCTGACTATTTTTTCCATTCAAATACTGGATATATATCACATAATTACAGCTGCCGCTCTTCTGATTTGTTTTCATTGTAGATTTCTTAAAGTTCTTGCTCTTACCCTTTAAATGAGCATTGTCTCACATAGCAGTAGTTTTGTGATCTTATTTGGTTGTTCAGAAGAAGAGCAGAAGAGTGGCCGGTTCTCACCTGATATTGAATATCATATATTTAGATCACACACGGGTAAGGATGTTGATGGCTTGGGCAATTCTCTTCATTCGCCCCCTCAAGAACAGAAGTTTTATTCAGAAAGTCGTAGTTCTGAGGAAGGGAAATCTTCCTTATGCATGAAATCATTGGAAATGGCTGTAGAATGTGGTGATGATACAACATTGAAATCGATGACATCTTCAGAAGGCTCTAAAGCCACTGCAAATACAACTGTCCAAAAGTGTAGTTTGAATATAAATGATCTTGAACATAAAGCTTACCACCAGGTTTCCGTTGATGATTTATCTTGTGTGGCATGCAAGAGGATACTCTTCCAGCCAGTTGTTCTTAATTGTGGCCATGGTAATATGTATTAAATTAACTATTCTTTTGTCACAGTTGTAAAAAGAATATTACTGTTACATGATAGGAACATTAACTTTAAATCTTCTTTTGTGCAGTGTATTGCGAATCTTGCATTATGGCTCCAGAAAATGGAAATTTTAGGTGCCCTATTTGTCAAAGTTTGCATCCTAATGGGCTTACTAGTGTATGTCTAATTCTAGAGCATTTCTTGGAGGAGCAGTTTTCTGATTTATATGCAGAGAGGCAGAAAGCTTTATGCAAACAAACCAATGGTCAGAATGTGAACTTGTTTGTTTGAGCATAATCATGACATAGATATCAGTATATGCCTAAGTTCTTCCTTGTAGGGTGAATTTTGATGCCTATGGGCTACTGTTAAATCTGTCACTTATCCCAGAGAAAAGAAGGAAACAAAAGAATTAGTGACTGCAAAAGAAATCTCTCAGCAATATCTGGAGAATTTATTGCTAATTTCCCATTGTTTTATTGATTTCTATTGGAAAAATCATAAATTATTTGCTTGCATGTTGTATTTCAGTTCATAGTTCTTTTCTTCCTCCTCTCAACTTTTAATAAGAAGTCAAATGGCTAACAATTATGTGAATTCAATGCTTACAGACAATTATCAAATCCTTTAACTATCTTACAAAATCTTCTGAGTTTATTCCTTTTAATTTTTTGGTGATAACTTCAAATTTTTTATCTGGTTACATGGAAATTTCCCTGGCCCCCTCTCTCTTTCCCTGCCTCTCGTTTTGATACACAGACATTGCATGTTTCTGACTACAAGTGTGTATTTGTGTGTAGATAATACTCCTTTATATTGATTTACATCTATGTCTTAATGTTGCAATTTTTGTTTATAATTTGACTTGCTTCTACCATCTTATCAAAACCAACTTTATTTCAGGTTCAGCACAGGCTCATTCCCAACATCATGCAAGCCAATCAGCATCATTTCCTGAAAATATTTACTCTTCATGGTGGTTTGGCCATGGACCTAAGGTCCATGTTGGAGTGGGTTGTGATTTTTGTGGGGTAATATTTTAAATTTGCATTTTTTGCGCACTGCTTCTTGTTCTTTTTTCAGAATAAGGGCTAAGTAGCTTATGGGTTTACATGAGAAGAAGAATTAATCTTAGATGCGTCATCTTTCTTTTCAAACCAGGACTCCTAATCCATCCACCATATAGAAATATGATTTTCTTGTACCAGTTTTACTTCTTGTTGGTGTGACCATATGCAGCATCCACTTGCTGACCTTTACTGATAACTGATCATTACACAAAGATAATTTGACTTCAAAAGCATTTAATATTGTGATTCTGCAAGATCCTAGGATTGCACAGTATTATGTCCTAACTTTTCTGTTTCCAAGCATCATTAGAGATATGGATACCAGTTGCATTATGGACAAAAACATTCACAGGCTAGGAGGTAACCAAGAGCTTTATGGAATAACCTAATGATGATATAATGGTCCTGGGAGTAGTGTTCAGTCATTTCCAATTTTCAAGTTTCTATTAGCTGATGACGATTTAAAGAATATTTAAGATGTAATTGAAGGTTGATTTGTTTGTTGCTGATTAAGTTTTAGAATTCCAATTGGTACTATTTCAAATATAGTTGTAAGAAAAGAAGGCCAGGCCAATTTTTTTATTGAAACTGAGTTTTATGCAAGTAAGAAGATAAATTGATTGGCAAATCGTCTTCTCCATTAAAACAAACTTGGACTTTTAGGTATTGTGTGATTACTAATAGTGCAGTGAAACATAGGGCAGAAAATCCATTAAACAAATAAGTAAAAGAATTGTAACAAGTGGAAATTTAAGTTCAGTCAAATGGAGAAAAGATGTAGATGGTGCTAGCCCATTGTGTCTGAACGGCTTGGGCCATTCCTAGTAATAGTGATCCAATTGTTATTAAGCTGAGTATAGGATCTTAGACTCTTCTTTGTGTCTGTTCTGTCACCACTTGTTTGGATAATGGAAGTAAATTATGCTGCAAAAGTATATTTTATGTATGCTTCTTCACTCATTGGAGACCAACTTAAATGGATATCTGCATGTACGTGTTTATGCAGATGTCTCCAATAATTGGGGAGAGGTACAAATGCAAAGACTGTGTAGAGTTGGTAGGTTTTAACCTATGTGAAGCATGCCACAATAATCCCACTATGATCCATGGTCGTTTTAATCAACAGCACAAACCAGAACACAAGTTTGAGATTGTACAACCATTAAGCATAAGTGATATGCTATCTAGGATGAATGCTGAATTGAGTGATGATGATGATGATGATGATGATGATGGCTCAGATGCCACAGAGAATAATGGTGAGGTTTCTTGAGCTGCTGAATTGTCAGGCGATGTTCCACAAGACCTAGAAGATGCTTCTAATGATCCGGAAGATGCTTCTCCTCATTTTTTCACAGTTGATGCTTCTATGGATGCAAAAGGTGATGCTGACGAGCCTTCATCAGATTTCGCTCAGTGAATGTAAGAAGGTAAGAACTTCAATATCTTTACTATACTTAGAGGTTGCCATATGTAGAAAGACTTTAAAAGTTATGAGGCATCCCATCCGTTGCCAATATCCCTACCCTGCCAGGCAAGACCGCACAACCCAAAATTTACCCGAACACCAAAAATTCTGAAACTTAACTATGGCTATGCAGTAGGTTATATATACAGACAGTTCCATTTCCTTGGGCATCCCATCCGAATGATGCCATCCAAGACCACACAAGCCAAAATTTACCCAAACACCAAAAATTCTGAAACTTAACTATAGCTATGCAGTAGGTTATATATACAGAGAGTTCCATTGCCTTGGGCATCCCATCCATTGCCAATACCCCTACCCTGCCATGCAAGACCACACAAACCAAGATTTACCCAAACACCAAAATTATGAAACTTAACTATAGCAATGTATTGGAGTATACCTACAGAGTTCCATATCCTTCGTGTTCAAAACTTTTGCTCGCTCTTTTACTATCTCACAATTTGTGAACTCTTTTTCAGCCTTGTAACCTCTTTCTTTTCTGATTTTGAATTTTTAATTGTTAGGTATGTAAGAGACTGTTTGGTACAGCTTTTTAAGTACTTAAAAGCTGGATTTTGCTTCTCTTAAAAAAAAAGAGATTTTAAATTAAAGCTGAAAGCTGTTTGGTAAATTAATT
>JAVXUL010098008.1:0-20577 GCA_035590515.1 Trichilia minutiflora | reverse complement strand
TAGTTGAATTGTTTCTACTAATTTTAACTTTTTAGGAAAAAAAAATGGAATATACCACTGTACTTGAGTAGGTAAATAAAAATTTATGATACATTTATCCAATAAAATGGCAATTCAATTATTTTATGGATAATATCATTGTAAATTTTATAATAAATTTATGGATGCGTACAAGTCATTTTTTTAACGCTGTTTTTACATTTATGCATTTGTATATGACAGAGATAGTGGATTTTTGTGATTTTCTATCTCCAACTCCTGAAGAACAAGCTCTTCGCAACACTGCAGTAAAAACTGTATTTGATGTTATTAGATATATATGGCCCAAGTGCAAGGTATGACACAATGCTATATCTTTCTCTACTTACACCCCCTCCGATTTTTAGAGGTTCAAAAACTAGTTTGGTTGTCTTACTACCATTGCTTTGTAGCCTGAAGTTTTTAGGTCATTCAGGACTGGGATTTATCTTCCAACAAGTGATGTCGATGTAAGTATGATGATTTTATGTATATCTTATTGTTTTATTGTAGGAAGTTTTTGTTTGTTGATAATTTTCTTCATCGATTGTAATGCTGAAAAAGAAGAATCTGTGGATTGAAGTACCAAGATTCAGGAATGTGATTAATTATCTACTAAATCGAGGCCTTTGGCTGAATGATATGATTTTAGGTTGTGATCCTGGAATCTGGTATCAAGAACCCACAAACTGGTTTGCACGCTCTTTCTAGAGCATTATCACAATGTGGCATTGCCAAAAAGATACAGGTGGACTTCCTTTTACATTCATCTCTTTTTCTTCCTTTTCTTTTTCCTTTAAGAGAAATTTTGCAATCAAACATACTGCTTTTTGTTTTTTCAGGTGATTACTAAGGCCCGTGTGCCAATAGTTAAACTTGTTGCGAAAAAAAGCGGTGTTTCATTTGACATAAGGTTTATTTTCTTACCTTTTGTGTCAGTTGCATCTTAAGCCTACTTTGCTTTTTTCATGTGTGTGACTTTGGGTTTTGTTGATATCTTTATTTGAGAATCCCTAGCCACCATGTTAATGTGTGCTGTGTCATCAGAATGGAATGTCATACATATGGTCCATGAGAAGATTGTGATTTGGTGGCCAACTGTAGAAGCTCAGTTTATCTTCACTGCCATCCTTTTTCACTCTGGTCATCATATTAGTTATCCATTGGTCCTTCTGAAAATGAAACTCAAGAACTCTATCTCAATAGGGTTGGTTCCTAAGGAATTCTTTGAATTTATCCTAACTCAAAAATTTGGTTTGTCAGTAACTATTTGTATTAACTGCTTGCTGGGTTATCTAATGCAAGCTTATATATGATAATGAAATTTCTTTACCAGATTATTAATTTAAATTAGCTTATATAATTCTTATATTCCTTTAGATGGATTTTCCAACTTATCACTTTATGTTATTTTATTAAGACTGTTTATTTTCAAAATCTATTAAGAGCATTTAAGCATGATCTTGGATGCCCAAGTCAATCAAACCGGTATCTATTTATGCCCTGAAATATGATATCAGTAATTGACGCTTTGGAGACTTCATGTCAATGATATCACCCTTTCACTTCTACTTTTGTCATGTTTTTGGTTGTTTCTAGATGATGGTCATGTTTGGTATGAAAGTAAAATCATTTTGGTGAGTTTCAACAAATTGGTAGAAAGGTTGTTTTGACTTTTTTCTGACTTTTCTTTTCACAAATTGGTGTTGTGGACATGGAAATGTGAGATAGTCTATCCACTGTTAGGAATAACTCCTTCAATTCAGAATGTTCTTACATTCATCATGGATTTCAAGTTGGTCTGCAAACATATTTGTTGTGCATATACTATGGATCATAAGCTATAAAATCCATATGTTTTTGCTGTTATTGGAAATATTGATAAACTTTTTCCCCTTGGTTGATAGTTTTGATGCACAAAATGGACCAAAAACAGCTGAGTTTATTAAGGTTTGTTTCTTAGCTTCTTGTACGCTGCTGATAGGTTGTAATAATTTAGGGCATGTCAGGTGAGAGAAAATGTTTTGCAACTTTTAGCAATGTCATACCCATGTATGGGTTTCATTCTTGACTTTGTTAATGTTTAGTATGTTAAATCTGATAGTTTTATTAAGTACTATGTGCAATTATGCAGACTTGCATGCTTGTCGCTGTTGAAAAAGATGAGAAAAGTGTTGGTAGAAAGGGGACAATGCAACATTTTTGTTGGAAATTGTGAAGAAATTTTATACATATCTGCCAAACAATTATCCACAGTAGCCAATAGAAGCTTGCATTCAATGCATTTCTTGAAATTACTACAAGAGAAATTGTACGTTGTATAATTTTTGAAATTTTAACTTATTACCCCTCTTATGTTTTCAGTGTGTACTAAGATTTTGGGGATTTCTTTGTTGATTTTGATTTGTCTCCATCTTCTTAATTTTTAGAACTTTTTTGGGAGCTTGACATCAATTTTGAACTGCATGTCTATGCCTTAGATTGTACTTGTACAATGAACCTCATGAATGGGTTTCAAGTGGTACGATGATTATGATTTTTTTACTGTTATGGTGCATGATGAATTCCTATATTGGGTTTTCAGATTTACGATGCATTTAATTAAAAACTTTATTACTGTTGTCATGAGATTAAACTTTCTACATGCTTTTGTTAATTCATTGGGGAAATGTTATTTTCTTTCCATGTTGTATCTTTGTTTTCTAAATTCAATAAATTATACTTTGCAATTTTTTCTCTTTAATGTGTATGTTTTTCCAGGATGTATTATCTAGGTTGCCTCCATTGCGTCCATTATGCTTGATCCTGAAAGTTTTTTTACAACAGAGAGAATTAAACGAGGTTAGAATTTGTAAGTTTCATTGGTTCCTTAAGGCTATCTTTTATTTCAATCTTCCTGATTTTATATATATATATATATATATATATATATATATTATGTAGGTATATTCTGGTGGAATTAGTTCATATGCTCTCCTTACCATGCTAATGGCAGTCTTGAAGGTAATATTATGTTGGAATCTTTAGTTTTCACCTTCAACAGCCCCTGTAATCTCATTGTCAGCTTTATCCTCGCATATCTTTTTTTTTTCTTATTATCATCATTTTATATCCCTAGGATTCTGAGTAAGGTTTTGAGTGAGCCATATGTATTTTAATATCAGTTAACATTAAGATTTGGCAATTGAACCTGAAATGGCTGTGATAGACGAATTGTGCTTGAGCTGTGTATTCAGTAGTTAATTCCATAGCAAAACTAAGTGCGGAATCAGAGCTCTACATATGTGTAGTGCATCCTTTATTTAGTAATCCAGAATGAAGTGCAATATGGTTCTACTTCTACATATGGTTCCTTTGGAAATATGTTCCTTGTGCAGGTGCATTGAAATCTGTCATCCTCTTAGCCTGCAGGTGCAACCTTTTGGATGTCACAAATCTAAAATTATTGATAAACATTGCTGCACAATTTTTATTCTTCTGTTCTTTTGATGTAATTATTTTGGCAATTGCAGTAGGTAGTGTTCTATGGTCATTGATCCAGTCTACTTTCGATTGTCAGACCCAATACACATTTGTTTGATAGACTTATTATTTTAGTGACTCAAACAACGTTCATCAATCCACACTGTTATGCATTAAAAACAAATGCATTTTTCAGGTAGTTAACGGTGTTATTTATGGTATGCATTTATGGTGCAGTCTCTTACGAGGTTCAAGCTTCTCCGGAACACAATTTGGGAGTCCTTTTGGTGTGTGACCAGATTTATAATGTGCGTGTATATACATATTGTCATGTACTTATCCACTTAACATGAAAAAATGGTACAAATAAATTAATATAACATGAAATACATGGGTAAGGAATACTGTTTATCAGACATAGTTGTTGTAGTTCTAATCTTAGACATATGAACCATATGTTTCAGTGTCTCAATTAACTAGAACTTCGGACTCACATATGCATTATTTAAAAAAAAAAAAAATAGGTTCACTTAGATTTTTATGGACGCAAATTGAACACCACTGATGTTGGTGTATCTTGCAAAGGAGCTGGCACCTTCTTCAAAAAGAGTAGCAAAGGGTAAAAAGAATGAAAAATACACTTGCTAGAGTTTTTACTTCTTCACTTTGAAATTTAATATGCTACTGGTAATGTACTTATCATTGGTCTTTTCGCTTGGTTTCTCTTCTTTTAGGTTTACAAACAAAAGGCGACCATTTCTCATCTCCATTAATGACCCACAGGTTTGACTTTCAGATATTTACTTGTTTATTGTTTATGCTTGGGCTACAGACTAGTCCCTTTATAAGCTTGGTCCACCTCCAATCTCATTTTACAATTTTCTAAAACAATCAAGGATTATATATAATATTTTTGCATCTCTTGTTTGATTTATCAGTAGCATACTGTATCAGCCCTAGAATGTTTTGAACATTGTCTCGTGCTTTCTTCTGTTACTGACTGTTAGTGCCGTGTTTATGATGAAATAGGCTCCAGATAACGATATTGGGAAGAACTCCTTTAATTATTTCCAGATTTGTTGAATAATTGAAAAAAAAAAATCATTTCATTCGTGTTGCTGTTTATGCAGTGTGCTTGAGGTCAAACGTTTTTCTGCTCTTTTGTAGATTAAATCGGCTTTTGCAATTGCATTTGCAATCTTGACAAAACCAAAACCATCTTAAGCCTAGGGCCCAACAGAAGCATTCGTGGTAATATAATTAGGGCTGACCCGATCCTAGTGGAGCGCAAGGGCGGATATAATGGGAAAATGACTTTAAACGGCCTACTTCCTGGAGCTGGGGAGCCATTAGTCCATTACAAACACACTATGGAGACCAGCAGGAGATTTTGTGCAATTGGCAGTCAGATGATTACGAAGAGGAGTCTTTTCCTCGTGGAGAACGGAATGAAATGCTTCGTCAAAGCTATCGCAGGATAACGGAAACGTCCTTACCCGACTCTCTCTCCTTACTGAAGCCTTAAGTCCACCACTTTTTTTTACTCTCACCAAAAGAGCTGCTCTGCTGTGCACCAAGGAAAAGGAAGCAGAGTGAATTGGAATTCCGGGTAGGGGAAATTTATAGAAAGAGTTAGAATCTTGTTCTGCGTCATACAAGGCAAAGGCAAGCTTACTTAGAGGCTCGATGGAATTGAGTCGAACGAAGCTTTGTAATGAGTAGCTGGAGCTTTGCGAGAGGCCTACCTTCTGAATCAAAGAATTATTCATCTAGCTATCGAGTCACCCACTCTAATCTAACGCTTTCTTTTTCTTCTGTGTTCAGTCTTCTGGTAAAAAAAGGAAAGCTTCTTCTAAAGAGAAATCTAGTATGAAGAAGGTGAAAGAAACTGGAGAGTTTGAGAGGCATGAAGGGAGTGGCTCAAAAAAAGAAAAGAATGGAAAGAAGAAACGTTGGAGACTTAACCGTCATCATGCCAATGGTTTTAGCTGATAAGTACATTGGTTGGCTGCTCACGGAGTTGAAGTATACACAAGAATCATCTCGATCCAATCTGGGTGAATGAGCAAGAGAAGAGAATGTTCAAAGAAATATTAATTTTAAAATATAAAATAAAATAAAACAAAGCTACTAGTGAATTAATGAAAAAATTTTGACTTAAAAATATAGAAAAAGGTAAATTTAGTTGACTTGAGTTGATAAATAAAAACATGCCTTGACTGTATGTTCAAGCAGTCTTCTCCCTGTAAATATTTCAAAGACAGCCACGTTAAATCATAATTTTGTAGACAGTAACTGATGGGTTTATCCAGTTTTGAAAGATATAATTCTCTTAACTGAGGAAACACAATGTCAGCATGATTTCCTTCCGCTGCAAATGGAAACGGTTGTTCCTCTTCATTAACAGTCACGACAATATGCCCCATCGTCCAGCACTCCATCAATCACTGTGAACCTTTTTAGTTGCACCAGACTTCGAGCAAGTGATGCTGTAAACAAACATGTCAAACTTGGGCGTCTTATTACATCAACGTTTGTAAGATTGTGAAGGCTCAAATGCTGGGTGTTGCAACCATTACATAATTCACACAGCCCGAGATATTCTAGATTCTGCAAGACCGCTTTAAACGTAATCAGGAGGTTTGAATTACAGACGGATTAAATAGAGATTTAGGCATGCAAGCAAATAAACAAAGATTAAAGGAAATGAAAAAAAAAAGAGAAGAAAAGATTCATAATATAGGAAATTTTAACAAACAATATCTATCAAGGTAACACTATGTCTATTTGGAATCAATACATAACTACCTACGGCAGTCAAGCAACTGTAAATTCTTATGACTCGCTGTTCCATTCAAATTGCAGTTTCAGAGTTTTAAGTTTATTCACTCTTGAGCTTGAAATCATTGCTAAATCTAAAACCTTTTACGCATAAAATTATGAATGGAGATGCTGTACATTGTTATATAATTAATAAATGAAAGAAAATTGGATAAATCTATCTGGAAAAATATTTTATCAAAATTTAAGGAATCTGTGATAATAAATGAATTTGAAATAGAGGGGTAATTCGACGTTTCAAGTATGGGGGTAATACGTATTTGTTTTATAAGTGCTGCGTAATTTAGGAAGAAACTGAATATAACATTAAAAATTGAACTGATTTTTTTTTAATTTTAAAACAAAATCACATGTAGCACCTTTTAGTAATTCTGTTGAATTTTAATAAATTAATACAAATTTGAAAGTAAAAGGTGACTATAAATTTTATAAAAAATTTTAATGAAAAAAAAAGTCAGTATCCGATTTGATTCCGCATTTACTTTTAATTTCTTTTAAGAAATTAAAAAAAAAGTTCAAGTTTTTTACAAAATCCAACAAATTGAATCGTGCCCACTATTCACTTTGATAATAAAACGAAATTAAAAAGTCAATAAATTTGATCATATAATTGATATTTAAATATGTGCAATAAAAACAAACATAATAGTAAGATAGAATACGAATCCCAACTTGTTAAGAGAGGAACACAAAACTAGTAGCATGATATGAATTATATACAGTTAATAATTGAACAACTTATTAATTAAAGAAAAAAAAACATACTCAAAATTAAATTCTCATACCTTTTTCAATGAGATATACTCAAAATTCCTGTCGAGAATTTCTCTTGACTATCCCTTATCAATTACAGTATATAAAAGCATGAATTTCGTTAGAGACATCGATAGTAATATCCTGTCCATGATAAGTAACAACAAATAGCGGGAAAAGAAAAATGGATAATGAAAGAGATGACAATAGAAAGCATCATATGACGAGAAGAATAAGCTGTATTACAGTTTGCAGCGATAATAATAATAATAATATATAATTAATTGTATAATTTTTTTATTCATGACTCAGACAGAGATATCGGTTCAAATAATTACTTGCAGCCTTTCATATGATTAATATTGTATACTTTCCCTATGCTTGATCTTCTAATTCTTTTTTATTCTTCACAATAGAAAAACATTTTGAAATAAAACTGAAACTCAAGGACATCATTCCAATCTATGGGCTGTCTAAATTATCAAAACATAAAGCAATTAATTAATACAGGAGTAAAGTAATGAAGAAATTTAAAGAGGATATGAAGTAGTTATACATACCGAAATGAAGGAATATATAAGATATCTTGGAATGCAGCAACTTGTGTTTGAGGATCGTTCCAACATTGTAAAGTCTGAGTATATCTCTGTGCTCACCAGTTGATGAGGGCAGGAAGATGAAAGATGTGAGGAGAATTTAATTTGAAATCTCCAACTTCGTGATGAGTCAAGTAATAAAAAAAGGTTAGACCACTTTTATTTTGCTCAATAATTTCACCTTGAAGATTGGAATTAGGGTGACAGAGGAAAAGAATTGGAATTACTTAGTCCATGAGAAAGGAGAAGAATACGTACAATCATAACACAAGGACAAAGCAAAGGAATCATGTAACGTTCCATTGACTGCTTTTCCCTTCCCCTGATGACTGGTGGATGCTCTCAATCCAAAATTTGTTTATTATTTTCTGTCAAAGAAATTCCTTCAATAGGACGGAAAGCATTCAAGGAAAACAAAAAGTTAAAATGATAAAAATCAGAACAAACAATTATCAAATGTAGTCAAAAGGATAAAAGAAAAGTACATTTACAAATTCAATTTATATATAACTAGAATGACCAAGTTCAGTCTGTCCTGCAACTAGCTTAACTTTTCCATAATTTTCCTGTTCGGCCATCAAAGTATGGAAATGGGTAGAAAGAAAACAAAAAGAACATGAGAAGAAGCAAACTCAAGGAAGAAATTTAACTGAAATGAATGAGTAAACAAACTTCATAGTAAATTGTAAATATTTTCAAAGCATCGAGAGTGGATGCAGAAATGAGATGGAACCACAAGCATGAGATTGTTTGTGGCATGCTAAATCAGCCACTTACCAAAATTAAATAAATAACTAAATATTTTCCTTAATTCTTCTTTCATTATTGCAACCATTCCTTAGGTATATATAATATAGTACATATTCACAAACTCAATAAAAAGTGACCTATAAAAGAAAACAAAAACAAAGGGTACTTGAAAATGAATCAAAAGTTAACTCACAAATTTCATCACTTGCAGGTCCTGGTAAAACCCAACAACAGAGTCTAAGTTCAACAATAAGAAAAAAACTGGGGGGCAAATCAATGAATGTATTTGCCCCTGAAAGAGACTGTTGCCGAGAAGAAGAACACACCACTAAATAGAACTAAAATTAAACAGGGACCAAGATGACTACTGGTATCCTTTCATCATGATCTGGTTCTAATTTTGTTGCTAAGAACTAAGACAAGTTTCTCTCACGCATAAAAGATTCTATCTTCTCAACGTCTTCTGAAGTATCAACACCATGGGCTTCATGGTCAACCTTTATCACCTGCAAAAGGAGATGGGATTGAATTTTTAAGGTTCTGTATTTTGACAAGCACATACCAAAACATTGTGACTTATTTTCACCACGCGGTATTTCAACAACACATGAAGATAGATTTTCAATCAAAAGGTTCTGTGGCAAATTGACATTGCTTCATCTCATAAAATGTGTTAATCAGAAAGGTTAATGTGAAAAAAAGACTAAAAACCCTATGGGGTTACAAATTAAAAATAAAAACTGTTGAGCTCAGGAAACCAGAAAGAAGATGATATTTCTATAGCAATTCCAAGAATTTATAGCAGATTCAAGTAAGTGTTGCAATGAAAAAATTACATATATCAATCAACACAAAAAGCATAGTAAAATGAGTTTGTTATACCTTCATCTTATAACCATTCTCAAGGACTTTCAGCTGTTCTAGATCCTCTTCTAGCTGAAGAGGAGTAGGTTGAAGGCCTGGATATATCTTCAGAAAATTTGAATCATAGCTCTGGCCCAAGAAATAAAGCACAGTACTGTAACTTCACATTTAAGAAAGAATCTTTTTCTTTTCTTTCAAAAACTTATAATTAAAAAAAAGTATGCAGTTTTAGCACCTGAATTCCAAGATGAAGCAAATATGGAAATTGGGGATTGACCTTCCCTGACCTGTATCAAAGAGCAGGTAAGTTTATGAGCCAGCCCAAAAAGCTAAGGTAAGCAGTAGTGATAACAATAACAAACACCTGGATATGCATAAGTATGAATATATATACACAGGCATATTGACATATATACTCACTTGTTATATGGAATCAATCCCCTTGAAAAATAAATAGCATAACCACAATTATCGACCACACATTTCACTCTATTTGTATCAAATGCATCTTCAGGTTTTAAAGATGTGACAGCAGTGCTGAACACCGCATCTGGGGCTGCCTGCAGGAAAATAGTAAATTTTTTAATTGGACTCGATATATAAAATACCATAGGAGAATATAATTAAAAAAACAAAAAGGAATAACTTTAGAATTACAACACATGAAGATCATGCTCCCTCCACCTATTCAAAGATTTTAAAATAAGGTCAAAGACAACTTGTTTATTTCAAAAGAAATCTTTTGAGTAGAAAATTTGAATTTCATTAATAGTTGTTAATGAAGTAACAGTCACATCTCATGAGGCATATGCATTGCATGATAAAAAGTGCACCTGAAGAGCCTTAACAACACCATCTATTATCTCCGGTTCAATAAGAGGCTCATCCCCCTGAATATTGACAACTAGATCATACTTCTTCTCCAGCTTTTGTAGTGCTTCATTGCATCGTTCGGTACCTACCAGTTTAAAAAAGGAAAGTCAGCAAATACAATTATAATATCAAAATTTCTAGTAAATGCTTACCATTTTGACAAGACTCTGAAGTCATTATCACATCAGCACCAAATCCTCGACAGCATTCTGCAATCTTCTCATCATCCGTTGCCACAACTAGACCATGAAGCAAAGAATGATACATTGCAATCACAAACCCCACGAACAAGAATAATGCAGACATGAAAATAAGAAATCTAGGAGACCAGAATCATGGAATGTGGCTAAACAACTTTTATGTCAAAAATGTCAATGTCTCCCATCAATATAGTCCATCTTTTTATACTCTCAACTTTGTTCATGCCTATCGCATGAAATCTTAAACAAAACTGAGTAACTCGCATGTTCAAAATAAGAACGTCAAGAAGAGAGAAAGAAATCTTTATCACCAAAATCAGATCACTATACTATGCCCAAAGGCACTAATCAACATGCTTCCACATCTAGATGCATCACAACACAATCACATCTAACTCATTCAGATTAGCATTTGAGTTCTAAACCAGAAATGAATTCATAAACACCATCTTATAGGGTTTTCTCCCATAGTAGATGGAAATTGATAACTAGATTAAGGACAACCTCTAAAGGATTTCAAGTTGACACAAAGCTCAGATGAGCAACATACCCAAGTGATCCAGCGTAGTTGCCAGTTTGGACCTTTCCCATGTTCTCTGCAAAGGATCAACTAGAATAGTGAGTCAAACAATTAAAGATGAATTCCATCCTGAGACCGCACGATCAATTACAGGTTGAGAAAAAGAAAAGAGATTTAAGGAGAGAAAAAGAGAAAGTGAAGGAACAATATTTTGCTAGGAACCAAGGTTCTCTAATATAGTCAAATATCTATGACAGGAGTTATACAGAAAGCTGAAACTATTATGTCGACGACTATTCTCATATTAATCTGATTACTTATTAATCCTATTTTCCATACATTCACTCTTCAACAGAAGGGTGTACAAGGTTAGGTTTGGTCTCAGTTCTTTTCATTCTTGAAACAAAATATGATCTGCTTCTGAAAGTTGAAACCAAAGGCAAATGATCTTACAGTAGAACAAGCAGAACTAAACCAAGTATTTTCAATTCAATATCATTTTGGGAGATATATGTATGATTTATGTTCAAGACAAGTCAACTACCAACCACAAAAATTTAAGAGAAAATTCCATTAAAATTTGATCTCCATCAAACAAAAACATGCGCATGATTCTATCATTAACATACTCAATAAAATTAGGCTAAACTATTAATATAGATTTGCTTGATCACTCTACTTCATCAACATTTCGACCAGAGGTTTTGGTTAGAATATTACAGTTTGGCGCCATATCTTACTTCAATCAACTGAAGTATAAAATTTTATCAGGTTCCCTCTCTTACCTTTACAATTGTACATTTATGTACCACAAGCTTGATTCAGATGTAGTTCAATTCATTTTACAGATAAAAATTTCTTCTTACAGGACAGAGAAATGTTACTTCACTTCTTCATGAACTACAAAGAGTTGATGACAACAGATTTTGAAGACGAAAATTAGCATTACAAATACAACAAAAATGGATCACAAAGGCAAATGAGTTGGGTACCTGGATCATGGGTTTGCCAAGTATTTTAACAAGGGGTTTGCCCTGGAAACGAGAGGAAGCGTAACGGGCGGGTATGATGCCCACGACCCGACTTCGAAACCTCTTGGATCGACTCAGATAGGCGTGTGCACCGACGGCTGCAGCAATTGCTACTCCGGCTACAATGCCGTGCACGATCCATGACTTTGTGGATGAAGATTCTGAGGGTGAACAGATTGACTTCGGGCTCATTTTGATCTCTCTTTGTCAACAAGTGATGTGATCTTCTTTCTGCACACACACTCCTGTCCTCTCTTTAATTCCCGCGGTGGGAGAACGACAGCCGACCGTGATCTTTTCCATTTTAATTGGGCCGAAAGGTTGTTTGGGCCATAAACCGGCTATGGGCCAAGGAGTCTGGACTCAAGTCTCCAAACTGAATCATTCCCCAGAAAAAAATATTAATATAGATAATCATAAATTTATTCTTAGTAAAATAATATTATAATTAATTAATTATAAGATATAAATCTGAGTGTTAATTATTATTTTCATTTAAATATAGAGCCTAGTTTTAAAAAAATTAACATATATAAAATATATTTATTATTTTATTAAAATTTAAAGACTTAACTGTAAATATTATATTAATATATTAGATATCATATATAAATAAATCAATTGTGCTATGGTCTCTCATATTATTTTGAAATCTTTTATTTTGTACACTTTATCCAAAATTTTATTATTTTTAGGATAATATTTTTATGTCAAAAAATTATAAACTTGGGCTTGAGCTAATAACAATACTATAATTGATATTTTAAAATTATAAATTTTTATTATTTATAAATAATTTTTAAAAATTCATAATTTCTCTTTTTATTTTTTAATAATAAATTTTATATATAATTAAATAAAAAACACTTTTACTATTCTCAAATTTTAATTTATATAATTGAAATATATTTTGAGAGATAATACTCATGAAATTTTTTTATTAATTATACATTTATTTTTTAAATATAATTTTTTTATATTATTATTATTATTATTATTAAATTTGTTTGGAGGAAAATGCGGAGGAAATATGTGAACACTTAATTAGCAAAACACATGACAAGAGGTCAGGTGTAATCTCATGGTGCTCTCTTTTCAGGTGTACTCTATCCCCTAGTTCAGGGATCCTATGGTCTCAGGCAAATTTCGCCCCAAGTATCCCCCGGTTTAGGGGTCCTGCGATCTCAGGCAAACTTCGCCCTAAGCAACCTACTTCCCAAGAAAATTAATATCGTCGAAGGCATCCGAAAGTTGAATTTCACAGTCATCCCCAGCTCAGGGATCAGAATGGTATCCCAGAAAAATTGTCTCAGGCCAAGAGTTCCTTGGTTATTGTCTCTCCGACGATCCTAGACCAGAGTATCGATGGACGTATACGGTTTAAAATTTTATTTTTTTGACTCAATCCAAATTAATAAATTATTTTAATTTAAGTTTAAAATTCAAACCGCTAACTCAAACCGATCCAAAACGCATAATACGGTTTGGATCGATTGCAGTTTGTGACATATTATCGAATTGACTTGGATTGTATAAAATTCAAACCGCAATATTTAGATCAGTTTGAAATTTCACCTCAAACCGATCCAAACCGCAAACGTCCACCCCTACATATGCCCCTCCCACTCAAAAAATGAAAATGATTAATGACAACTGGCCCGTCAAAAGTACTCATCCCATCCTCTGACCATTTTTAGGTGATGAAAAGACAACGGGTTTGTAAAGTCGATAGATGTTGACAGCATCATTAAAGAAAATCAGCTACATACTATCCCATGTCAGATGTCACATTCTTTCCATTCTTCGATGTTAAGTCATATCATTGTTCGGAGGAGGGGCACTATATAAACCAAGCTTCTTCAACGAAAAGGGGGTTGGTTCTTGGTTGGTTGGTTTTGAGTGAGTTAGTTCATTTTTTGATATTCGTCAATTGGTCATTGAATTTGGGAGTGAAACTTCTTGTTACTTGTGAGATTGGAAACACTTAAACCACATAGAGAGATTGAGAGAGATCCGACAACCGGATTACCTCTGTTTTTTTCTTCATTATTTTCGAAGGGTAAACTCTATACATTTCTTCCCTTATTCTTAGTTCGCTTAGACTTTCTTTTTGTTACCTTTCTCGTAAGCACGTTTTATTCCTCCAACCCTTTTTCTGACTTAAGCATTGGAGTTTTCCCGTCGAGAACCCCTCCTGACGTCACTCCGAGGTGTTTACTTTCTCTGCAGGCTTTAGAGGTGAAGCTCTGTCAAAAATAGTCACATTCGCAGTCATTTTTCGGTGTAAAAATCGTCGCTCAAAGAACAGTCGCATTGCCCTCACACCTCACCAGTTGAGTCATTCCACGTTGACTGCGAGGACGATCCATGGATAATTTTGCACCAACAGCTGGCCCCGTTTGTGGGAATAACAAAAAGTCATTGAAGCACCGTGTGTGGAGGAAAGAAGGAGGATGGAATACTCTCTGAAGTTTTCCGGGAAAATATTTTTGAACTTTTTCTTTAGGAAATGTTTGAAATGGCAGAAAGAAGGCGAGGAGATGAAGATTCCAACTCCAGCAAAAGTATCGGTCGTGGAGGAGGAAAGATTTTCCTGACCAAGGAGGGGCTCTGGTCAAGAAATAGACAAGTGGATGGATTTTTAGTCAGTAGGGTAGAAGTATTAGAAAAAGAGCTCCTGGAGTTTACGAGGCAGATGGCCAAAGAGCCCATTTCCCTGAGGAAAGAAAGAACACCACTTGCTCCTGAGGGCCTTGAAAGTCGTGCTCCTCGAAGCGATGGTGCAGAAAAAGTTTGAGAATCTAGAGAGATATATGACTATATACCTGGACAGAGATTGACACCTAGGCAGAAGGGGAAAGCTAAGGTAACTAAAAGGTTAGAAGAGCCACATATGCCTCAGAAAATAAACACCCCCTTCAAAATTCACGAAAAGCGTGGATACAGAAGGACTATCATTGATGAGAATCCCGAAAGGATAGCTCAGTCAGAAGTAGAACATAGCATGACCTCCACTGAGATGAGATTTTATCTAAATGAAAAGTATGCCTGAGAAAAGGAATAAGTTGCTATAATTAATAGGAAAGAGATGGAAGAGTGTATGAAAAAGATGCTGTGTGAGATAGGGGCTTACAACCTCCCTACTCAAGCAAGGAACCCAACAACAGAAAGGACCCTCCCTCAGGTCCCAAATCTCCTTTCTCAAAGGAGATCTTATCCTTGGTCCTCCCTAGGAAGTTCAAGATGTCATAATTGCCTCCCTACTCAGGGAAGACTGATCCATCCCTACACGTTGACACGTTTAGGAAGATGATGTTGATTCAGGTTCTAACTGAATTACAAATGTGTCGCCCTTTTCCTTTGACTTTAGAAAGGCCAGCTCGACGTTAGTATAAGAACATGCCATCATCTAGTATCAACAGCTTCAGTCAATTGGTGATCCTCTTCGAAAATGAGATTAAGGGAGCAGTTGCCACCAACTGAAACTTAAGCACCCTGCTATCCATTCGTCAAGGAGCAGAAGAGACTTTAAAAAGTTTTGTGCATAGATATCATGAGGAAGTGATGGAATTAGGGGCCTATCATTATCCTTTTGCCCTGGAAAGATTGAGAAAGGGTCTGCGATTGAAAAGGGCTTGGTACGTCGTTCATCGGCATACGATGGACACTTATGAAGCAGCCTGAATGTAACTGTTAGACGACATTGAAATTAAAGGGGAAATGATGCTAAGAATGAAAGAAGAATCCCGAGCGGTCCTGACCAGGAGGGAACGTCCTCAGGAGACGTGGCAGAAGGGAAAAGGGATGAGATCCGAGAATCCCAGATACGATAAAAGAGATGCGGACAGGAGAGATAGGGGTCAGGGAAGGTTTTTACCTCGACCCCCAAGAAATGACAAACCCCCAAAACAGCATTCACTAAGAAGCCCTCCTAGGAGGGTGGAGCAGTTAGCTACCCAAGGGTTTACTCCATTGACATCTCCTCCATCTAAAGTATATAAGTAAGCAAAGAGTCGAGGTCTCTTGGCGCCACATTCTGAAGCCATGAAAGCAAAGGTACCCAAAAAGATCAAGGGGCAATTCTGTGATTTTCACAGGGAAAGTGGTTACACCACTAATCAATGCGAAGATTTGCAGAATCAAATTGAGGTACTGGTCAAAAACAATTATTTCACAAACTACATCGATTCCCAGCACCTCTTCCCAGGGTCAGGGCAACATCAGGACGATGAGGACTACCCTGAGCTGGATCTCGATGTCATGGTTATCTCAGGAGGACCTACCCTGACAGGATTATCAAATAATTTTCGTAAAAATTACACTCACTACTCGCTGCCCAGTCATTCCTCCGATGTTCATGTGATGAATGTGCGAGCAGACAAGAGGTCAAGGATTGTCACCGTACCCATCATGTTCACATATTAGGACGAAGTGAGGGTTCATTACCCCCACGATGATGCCTTAGTAGTGGCGATGGGATTCGGATCGAAGCATGTCAGTAGAATCCTGATTGATACAGGCAGTTTAGCGGTTATAATTTTTAAAGATACGCTGGACTCCTTGGGCATAGAGGACTTGGAGTTGATTCCACCCAGTTCCACTTTACATGGATTTAGAGAAGCCCTATCAAAAGACTTTCATGATTTATTTTCAGGTGGTTGATTTGAAGATCCCTTACTTTGTCATCATGGGAAGGCTTTTTTTCAAGAATACTAAGGTCATGGAAAGTATCCACTACCTGAAATTCAAAATTTTGGGCCGGGGTAGGAATTGGCATTATAAGGGGCAATCAAAGAGAAGCAAGGACATGTTTTACCACTTCTTCAAAGCAGGTTTATTGCATTCGTAAAAGACCGTTGGAGGACCCCCTTTAGTTAACTATAATCCCTCAACTAGCGCAGGAACAGAGTCGGGAGAATCGCCTGTTGTTTAGGATAAAAAACATGATGGATCGCCATTTCCTAGGGTAGAATCAGAAGAAACCCTGACCAGTGTGATTGTGGATGAGTGTTATCCTAAAAGGGTCGTCAAGGTTGGAACCCGACTAAATTCTGAGCAGAGGCAAGCTATGACAGAAACCTTGAGGCAAAATGCAGATGTGTTTGCTTGGATTCATATAGATTTACCAGGAATTGATAAAGGAGCTATAACCCACCATCTCGCGATTGGCTCTTCACATAAGCCAATCTGTCAAAAGAAGTGGGTTTTTAACGCTGAAAGACAAAGGGCTATTAGAGGAGAAGTAGATAAATTACTCAAGGCTAGTTTCATTCGTGAAGTTAAATACCCAGATTGGCTGGCCAATGTTGTTCTGGTCAAGAAAGTCAATGAAAGCTGAAGAATGTGTGTCGACTTCACCGACTTGAATAAGGCATGTCCAAAGGATAGTTTTCCCCTGTCCTGAATCGATTAGTTAGTAGACTTCACAGTAGGCCACGAACTATTGAGTTTCATGGATGCGTTCTCAGGATACAATCAGATACCATTGTATCCGTCAGACCAGGAGAAGATAGCCTTCATCACTGATCAAGGGCTGTACTGTTATAAGGTCCTGTCTTTTGGCCTGAAGAATGCAGGGGCCACTTTTCAGAGGTTGATGACTAAGGTTTTTAAGCCACTGATAGGACAAATCATGGAAGTATACGTGGATGATATGATCTCAAAATCCGTTAGGGCTTCAAACCACCCTCTTTACCTAGAACAGGCATTCTCAATACTGAAGGAATATCAACTGAAGTTAAGTCCTGAGAAGTGCGCCTTTGAAGTCAGGTCAGGGAAGTTTCTAGGCTTCATGGTCAATGAAAGAGGCATTGAGGCAACCCGCGAAAGATACAGGGAATATTGAACTTGAAGAATCTCAGCATGGTGAAGGAGTTACAAAGTTTGATGGGAAGATTAGCCGCTCTGAACCGTTTTATTTCCCAGTTCACTGATAGGTGTCACCCCTTCTTTAGGGCTGTGAGAAAAGGTAAAGGAATGATATAGGGCGAGGAATGTGAAGAATCCTTCAAACAACTTAAGGATTATCTAACTTTTGCCTCACAGCTGGTCAGCCCTTCACCACAAAAAATTCTTTACTTTTATCTGACTGTCAGTGAGCACACAGTTAACTCAGTATTGATAAAAGAAGATTCTCAATAAATTCAGAGGCCTTTATACTACACCAGCAAAGCCTTGATAGATGCTGAAATGAGATATTCAGCACCAAATAAGCTGTCCCTGGCACGCATCGTAGCAGTTAGGAAATTGCGGCCTTATTTTCAGGCCCATTCAATAGTGGTGCTTACTAGCCAGTCGCTTCGACAGATTCTCCATCGACCTAACCTATCCGGAAGACTGGTCAAATGGGCAATAGAACTTAGCGAATTCGACATTGACTTTCAACCTTCCAGAGCTATCAAAGGACAAACTCTTGCTGACTTTGTAACTGAGCAGACTGTTGCAGAAATACTATCCATCTCCCGACCCCTCAGTTTACTTGAACAGATGGAGGTGGATCCCCTTGACCAGAGGAAATCCTTGACCTGACACCTATGGATTGACGGGTCAATAAGTCAAAATGGGGGAGGTGCGGGCATCATATTAATCGGACCAGAGAAAGAAGAAGTCAGGTATGCTTTAAGATTTTTTTTTTTCTGTAACTAATAATGAAGCAGAATACGAAGCTTTATTGGCTGGATTAAGAACAGCGTAGGAGATTGGGATTCGCAAACTCACCATACATAGTGATTAACGGATTATATCAAACCCGAAAAGAAAGCATGAAGCTTACCTCATAGAGGCCCAACGCTTAATCGATCGATTCGAGAAAGTGGATATACGAAAGATTCCCCAGTTAAAGAACCTCTTGACTGATGCATTATCAAAGCTCGTCTCATCCCTCATCAAAAATATTCCTCGGGTAATTCCTGACGAAACCTTGGAATAGAAGAGCACCTCGCCCCCTAAGAACACTGGTGTCTTGACCACTCAGAAAGAATCATCATCATGGATGGACCCTATCCTAAGGTACATCAGTGAAGGCATCTTGTCACCTGACAAGAACGAAGCTCTCAGGATTCAGAGAAAAGCTGTCAGATTCACCATAATAGAGGGCATTGTATACAAAAGGGGAATAAGCACCCCCTACCTGAGATGCCTGAGACCTAGGAAGTCAAAAGGGTATTGAGCAAGATGTACCAGAGAACTTGTGATAATCACAGTGGTAACAGAAATCTGGTTCACTGAGTGCTCAAACATGGATATTTTTGGCCTACGATGAGTGAAGACGCCCAACAGCTGGTACAACGATGTCATGCTTGTCAAGTGTATGCAGACATCCTCCGTCAACCTCCAGAAAACCTATTTACCTTGCTGAGTCCTTGGTCTTTTACACAATGGGGACTTGACCTGATAGGACCCTTTTCACCTACTAGGGTACAGGCAAAATACTCCATTGTGGCCATTGACTACTTCACAAAATGGGTAGAAGCGAAACCTTTATCCAAGATCACCGAGAAGAACACCATCGCTTTCATTCGAAGGAACATCCTTTATCGATATGGAATTCCTAACATCCTGATTGCAGACAATGAAAAATAATTCGATAATAAGGGAATTAATGAGCTCTGTAACAAATAGAATATTGATTTAAGGCTAGCATCCCCGACTTATCCAAAGGTAAATGGTCAAGTTGAGGTAGTCAACAAGACCATCAAGAAATTACTCAAAAAAAAGCCGGGTGAGAGGAAGGAAGCTTGGGCAGATGGCTTACACGAAGTCTTGTGGGCTTATCGAACCACTGCGAAGGTAGCCACACGTGAGACACCCTACTTCCTGGCCTAAGGGTTTGAATCCCAATCGAAATGGACATCCTAACCTTCCGCATTTCTTATTTCAGTGAAAAAGAAAATCAGTAAGTCATACGTTTTAATTTAGACTCCAGGGATGAAGCTAGGGATCGTACCCTGATCAGGACCGTCGTCCACCAATAAAAGGTGTCTAGGTCCTACAACTGAAAGGTTAGACACCGTTCATTCAGGGAAGGTGATCTCGTACTCAAGAGAATCATCTTTAATACTCGAGTAGCATCGAAAGGATCTATAGGTGCTAATTGAAAAGAACCGTATCAAGTGGTCAGGACAGTCAGGCCAGGAACTTACAAACTGGTCTGATCAGACGACAGTATTTTAAGCAAAGCCTGGCATGCGAAGATGCTAAACAAATACTATCCCTGAGAGAACTCTTCATCAGGTGAATTCAGTTGTAAGCTTGTAACACATTTGTAATAATTATTCATCTATTAATAAAAGAGAAGTGTTCAAGTATTTTTAGCATCTCCCATGCATATCTTTAGTGAAAAAATCTAAGGTTAAGGTTAGATGAATACCATAAAATCCCTTGACTCTTAGTAATATCTGAAAAATTTTATCCCTTCTCAGGTGTCGTAAGCCCTTGACCTGATTAGGTATCTAATATGTCTAAAATCTGATCAGTGATGAGGTGTGGTAAACCCTGATCTGATCAAGTCTACTAAATTCTATCCCTTCCAAGGTGTCGTAAGTCTTTGACCCTGATCAGGCATCTAATATATCTAAGACTTGGTCAGTGACGAGGCGTGGTAAACCCTGGTCGGATCAGATTTATTAAATTTTATCCCTATTTAAGTCACGTAATTCCTTGACCCTGAT
>JAVXUL010097989.1:0-20588 GCA_035590515.1 Trichilia minutiflora | reverse complement strand
CATCAAATTACTACTTAAAATTTACTCAATTAAGCACAAAATTATGAGAAAAGATGAGTGATAAAATCGCTCATCAACAATAGTATTTAAAATTCTATCAGACAATCTTAGATTTGGGTTATAAAATGAATATATTGGATCATTGTGTTTATAATTGATAATACCAAGATAAAATATTTATACTCTCATTATATATGGATGATATTTGATTGGGTAGTTATAACTTGGTACAAAGTTTGATATGAAATAAATGGGTGAAGTATCTTATATTCTGAAAATTAAAATTACCAAAGATAAAAATTAAAGATGACATATCTAGATAAAAAAAAATTATCTAAAGAAAATATGTAAATATTTTAACATAGAATATTAAAAATCGATTAGTACACCTATGTGTAAGATAACTATTTTAAGTTCAGAGTTATGTCCTCAAAATAAAATTGAATTGAAAGAAATACAAAAGGGAGCTTATGTTCAAACTATTGAAAGTCTAATATATGTAATAGCTAGTATAAAATCAGACATATCACATGTAGTAGAAGTGGTAAGTAGATATCAATCAAATCCAAAAAAAAATATTGACAAACAATAAAATGGATTATTAGGTATTTAAAAAGAGTCAAAGGTATAAAATTCTTTTTGGTTTATATGATTTAAAGCTTGGTGGATATTATGATGCAAATTTTTACAGAATCAATAAGTGACAATGTATTTTATAGTAGAACAACAGTTTCTTGATTAAGTAAAAAATAAGGATGTGTTGCCAAATCCACTATAAAAACAGAATATATCTCAAATAGTACAGTATGATGGAATAGTTGTATGTGTAGTACAGCGAATCGCATAGCTGTATAAACTAAAAGGTATGTTAATAAATTGTAATTTGATTTATCTAAAATATATGTAGATATATTCTGTAATATAATAACAAGTCTACCATCTATGTAATTAAAAGTGAAAGGAAAAGCTCCAAAGGAGGGGTAAAAATTAAAGTCTATTAAGTCTCCTCGGAAGAGATGATAGTCGATCCTATAATCAAGAGATTATCTCTGAAGGTATTCAGAGAGAGCATGTAACTACTATAGATTTGGAATCATCTAGATATGTAGTTAACATGAAAGAATGTATCATTTGTTAAGTATTAGGGATGCTTGATAAAATGATGATACAACTCTATCTGATTTAATTATGAATATTGGTCTGAGAAAAGATAGAGGATACTATAGCGAGGTTAACAAGGATTACAATAAATCATTTTAGATGTGAAAGTTCGTATAGAGACATTAAAATGAATTTATATAGAATTGAGTGTTTAATGTATGTAAGTCGCCTTGAAAATTAAGTGCAAACGGTATTTTCTTAATTTCGATTGTGACGCTATATTACAGTTGTAAAATGTGCATACTATAATTTTTATAGTTTAGTTATAATATAATAATGATGATTGGTTGTGCGCATAAGATATTCAATCATCGAAAGTAAACCTAATTACTTTGATCAAGTGGGAGATGAAATAATATGATCAAAGTAATGGTCACATTTAGGATTTTGTTTTTTGATGAAAGGACATAATTAATGGTGAAAAGGTAGCATTAGGAAAAGTTAAAATTATTCAAATGAATAATTGCATCAATTTGTCTATTTATTTTGTCTACAAATAGACAAACAAAGGCAATAAACAAAAGATCAGAAACAATCAGAAAAATGCATGAAATTACATTAAAGAAAAAAGTGTGAAAGGTTTAAGTTTCTAGAGAAAGAAACTTAGAGAATTCATAAAAACCTTGATTCCACATTCTATCTTTGGGTTTTAGATATCCATGCATGCAACCACCAATCTCACGATGGTGTCATCGAATTCCAACAGCTCGCTGGAGCAAGGACAACATCTCAACTCAAGACTAGCTGCTAAAGTGCCTACAAAAGCGTTAAGATCCCACATCCATTTGGTACAAGCTTTAATTGTTATCTAAGTAAAGATTTCTTCATTAAAAAGTACACTAATTCTACCAACTCAACCAAACCATATTTAAGATAATCAAACATCCTCGTTAACAACATAATCAACGATATCAGTTGAAAGTCCAAAAAATCGTAGTAGAAGTCTGTTACAAAGACGATCAACGGGTCGACTAAAATAAGTCTGTTTTTACTGTGTACAAATTTACCATCTCTAACACTAAAAACAAGTTCACAATCTAAAGGGCTAAGAAGCATCTATGTCCAAATTTACCATCTCGTTGGTCGTGACAGCTTTCATGGTCTTATAGGCAATCAATCGTCTGCTGCTTGGAGTATATCGTTATATAACAACTCTGAATCTGATTATGTAACTGATGAATCTTGCATCGGCATTGCATGTTGCCAAATAAATATTCCTAAAGGGCTAGGAAGCATTAATGTCAAGAGCATTCAACCTTAATAAGCTTTCTAGCACATAAATATATCTTGTTTTAATCCATGCACATATGAACTTATAGTTCAACAAATTAAGTTTAACTTCTCCCACAGTTATCTTGATGATATACCAAAACAGTTTCCTATGGTGATTAATTAAGAAATAATAAAGAATGGCCAGTAATGTTAGCTTATGCAGAAAAAATATTTTTTTTATATATGTAAGAAACCCTAATCTACCTAGTCGGAGACAAGCGCTTAGTAACCGTAATATCCGGAGGAGTAGTTCAAGTAAAACCCATTATCTGATCCCCTAGACACTTTAACAAAGAAAATTCTAGTGGCTCGAGTTCTTGACAGGTACTAAGCAACCGTTACATCTAACTTTTATCATCAAGTCACTCTTGAAAGGGTTGAAAAAAAAAATAATCAGCTTTTCAATTGAAAAAAAATGTCTTATGCTATAAACTTTCTAAGAAATTTTCCATGTACATTTTTTACTATAGCCAAGGTTACGAGAGGAGGGGGGGAGGGGGGGAAGAGTCTATACCTTGGCTACTCAATTAACTCATCCTCCATAAATCAAAGAAAATAGAAATGAAATAACTTGGTCTAAAATGAAGGCAAGATAAATAGTCAACTTAAAAAAAAAAAAAAAAAATCTCATACAAAATTAAAGTTATTAAACACTTTTTCAATCTTACTTTTAAAATAGAGCCTCGCAATCAGAAATAAAACTTTAATATCTCGGGTTTACAAACTAAATTACAATGTAATATTTGGTAGATGTTCACTATCTGATTTTTCAATGATCGTGTAATCCTGAAGGACCAGGTCATTACTATTTCATCAACTGCAATTCTGCTCTTACCTCAACATCAAACATTTTAAACTTACACTATTGGATGACGGGGCAAGCTCGGTTAACCAAATCTTTATTCAACTTGATGTGCAACTTCATTTATTTTGTGTATAATAACACCTTATCCAAGCAATAGAGACACATCTATTCATTATAAAACTAAAAGAAAACAACAAATCTGGGAAAACATAGGCAAATAAAGATAAAAGAAATCAATATTTAGCTTGTTTTATAAAATCAACAAAAACGGGTTGCATGAATTGTTTTCTAGGGTAAATCATCTAATACAATGACTAAAATAAAAACCAGTTTTTGGAAAAATTTTATAAATTGTAATAATTCAGAAGAAATTTATGATAAATCGTGAAACCCACCATTAGAACTTTTATTATTTTAATTAGCAAGGAGGGAAAATTCTTTAAAATTTTCCTTTTCTTCGTAAAAACCTAAAAATTCTTTACAATTGGCCTTTGAATTACAATTCTACAATCAAATGTTCACAACTTGTATAGTTGTGACAATTGTTTATTCATTTTCACTGCTCAGGTCAGCCTTCAACTCGATGAGTCCACAAGGCTAGGGGTCTCATCTTGTATATCTTACTGAAAATAGCACGTTTAAGATCAATTCTGAAAATTAATTTAAACCCTCCCATTGTAGATTGTTTTTAATTGACTTCTCCAGAGATTATGCTTGTAATCGACCGGCACAATTTTATATATATAATCTGTTTTAATTAAAGGCTTAATTTTCATTTTAAAATATTTAAATAATTGAAATAATCCTTAATTTCTCAAGTTCTACGATATGCATGTTGATGGAATGCGATACCCTGGATCGGAAACTCTTCGACTTCATAAGGAGATAATATCCCTCAGCAAATGGGGTCTTGAGAAATATGTCCGATGTATTTAGTATCATCCCTTCACAAACTCAAAGTCCGTGACCAATTGAAGCCCACTGGAAAAAATGCCAAAAGTTTGGAAAACCAGACATGGTGCTATGAAAAAAAACGTGCGATAAAAATATTATTATTCTTATATATATATATATATATATATATATATATATACATAAAAGATCCACCAATTATTTAGAAAATGTCAACAATTCGATTTAAAAGTATAAATGATAATAAATATGTAGAAATAACACGTAAGTAATTGACTGCAGATATATCATAACATTTTTGTTTGAAACATAAAAGCTGAAATAATTTATATAGAAATTAAAAATAAAACTTAAAAGTTTAAAATAAATTTCAGAACTTAATTTAGAATTTTAAACATCTAAAACAAAGTTGAAATAATTATAAAAATGTTAGAATATTTAAAATGCAATAAAAATGAAATTTTAAGTTGTATATAAAACTCTCTTAAGATGCATCATTATAAATATATACAATCAAAACTCAATTATTTTCTTTAAAAATGAAATCATTGATATCTTATTGTTCCAACCCGAAAATTCATATCCACAAAAAAAGTTTTATGGCCTTTTCTTTTCAGATTCAGCAGCAACAAACACAAATGAAACTATTTTGAGGCTAATGCACATATATCTTGTTATTGTACGTGCGTATCCCTGTTGCTGTAATGAGTCATCTAATCATGGAACGACAACAAAAAATAATTGCGAATCTTTATCTTTGGGGAGCAATGTTGCATGAATTTTGTTTTTTGTAGTAATTGAGGATAAACTTTGGAAATTGTCAATCTTTCACTCCGCACGCTGGTACCATAATTTCGAAGTGTGCGAGCCACCATTGTCTTGTCGAATATATGTGTACACGAGCGGTTGAAGCTGAAAGTTTTATTTGAAGCAACAAAATTGGGACATAATCAAGCCGACACTCATGAAATATCACCATCTTCTATATTTTTTGGCGAAAGGGTGTCTATAAAGCCAAAGGGCTCTCGTTCATTCTACCATCTCTTCGAAAGGTAAAATGTGAGGTATTTGTCTCAATTTGATTACTTTTTAAATGGAATAATAACATCCGGGTTCCCATAGTTTATAATTTTATACAAAAGGACATAACTTTTTCATTAATAGTAAATAAATTATTAATTCGTAAGGTTGGCAAAATTTCTGCCATAATGGAAGCGTCCGGGCTAAGGAATGGATAAAAAATTAGCTCTGAAAAGAATTCGAATGAAATCAAAGACTATCTTTTTACCTAAACGGATTTCAATTTGGGGTAGGGGTAGGGAAAAAGGGATAACTAACATGCGATTCTCGACTTTTCCCTTTCTTTGACCTGTTTGTCAGTTTTGCTAGTATTTATTTTTTAAAAAATAAGTTATTAATCACTAAAAAACCTTATAAAAATTATATTTTATTATATTCATTTTTTTATAAAGTTAAAACACCAAACTCTTAGCTTTTATTTTTCCTTTTTGTCCTCTGCTTTTTAATCTACCGAACAAAGAAAATTATCAAAATGAACAATAATCAGTTAAATTTTTTTCATTCTGGAATTTTGAGTTAGGGTTGAGATTGGGATAGGAAATCTAATGTTAGGAACTTATTTAATAAAATTTAATAAATTATATCTTTATTTGTAAAAAAATATTAAAATTTATGACCCCTTGTCATTGCTTTGCTTTAGTTATCCTGAGTGAAAATATTTTGGCATGACTTAATTAGTGCTAGATGTACCCATAACCTATCTCAACTAGCTAATTATGAAAGAGGCGATATTCATATTCGTAAAATTTGTAAATATGGTGCAGTACGAGAAGAGCATTCTGGACTCCCCTTCATTTTGATATTTTCACTTGTCCTTTGTTTTTGGCCCGTCAAGTCTTTTCAGTGCCATTCTTGTTTGTCCTCATGCAATATTTACACAAGGACAGCCCTCGTGATAGGAAAATCATTGTTGAAATCTTGTCACTAATTATGCCAAATCAATGTAATTATGCTTGCTTTTTATTAAATTCAGTAGGGATGATGATAGAATAATTGGTTAAATCAGAAAAAAAAAAAATGATCCACACGTGTATATTCAATGAAGATTTAATGATACCATTTCATGTTTTCAATGTCATATGATTTCCAAATATTAACGGTTAACTAAGACAATTGTGATGTGTAGATGGATTAAGACTTTGTTCAAGTACTGATTAGTTATCAAACATAAATGTGTGAGTAATAAAAATGTTGAAGAAGATAACTGAAATGGTATCCTTCGGTTTCAATAATTAGATCAAATAATTAAGCAAAGGATAGGCCCCGGTAATATTTAACTCAATCAGTCAGCTCTCCACGCATACGAGAAAGCTATTATTGAATGTCATTATAACATAAACGAACATGGGAACAGCAAGATAAAGACACAACATACCTCAATGAACAAGGCAATAAAAGCTGACTAGACAAATTACATTCACACTAAATATATTTTGACACTCATAGAGACAAAAGGATCAAATCATTGAAGCAACTATATCTAGATTTCAACTGGTTTTGGAAGATTTGAGCCATTTGGTAAAGTTTTCGAGTGTTGCAGTATCGGCTCTATAGTGTTTCTGAGTGAATTCGAGCAATTCTGACCATGTGAAATCTGGGTACATCCTGTTCCCTTGGCTGCAAGGAAGTTCTGGTGGGGGTCTCACAATTTTGTCATCTTTGGGGCAGAGAAAGAACGCCAATGATCTTCTCTCCTTGTACCTATTAACCACAGCCCTATGCAGGCAACTCTTATATGTCCCATTGGATAGTGCCTTCACATCCAACAAAAAATTTAATTACAATTATAAATGCATTCATGCCCACATGATTTAATACCCTACAGACAACATAAAATAAATAAATATATCTATGTATGAACAAAGAAACATGCATTTGTGCATGTCGAAAAGAGAAATTAATTATTGTCAACGTACTGATTCTTTGAGTTCATTTCCTAAATAAAATTAACGAATCCTGAGTTTCCACAACCACAGATACTTCTCAACTTTCAACACGAGAATAGATTCTGCTATAGTAAGGAATAAGACTTTGTAGATTGGATTTATGTTAAAAGATGGAAATAATTTATCAAGTAGATGAGATAATTGATGTATCAGGAGATTAAGACGCACATATCTAAACCAATATATTATCAGGAGATTAGGCCCTTAGATAATTGATATGTCCGGTCAAGCTCCTCTCTTTTGACCATTATAACATTATTAAAAGGAAACTATTTATTGTCTCATCCATAATCACTTCGTATTATTGGAAAATCATTATAATATTAAATCTTCCAAAAGAAAAACAATATGATAAAAAAAAAGGGATGCATATTTCGTCATTCAAACAAATATTCAAGAAAATCTTATCATAGAAATATTCTTAGGTAAGCAAGGATTCTAACCAAAAAGCTCCTTCCTCGATAAACAAAAAAAGAAAAAAGAAAAATAAAAAAAAGAAAAAGAGAAAGAAATATTCTTATGTATAAAATTCACTGATTATCTTGATGGTTTTTATATATGAAAGTAAGTTTTTTTAAAATAAAGCATACATACAATAATTTAATTATTTGGTTGTATAAAAAAGGACATAAAAACCTTATCGTACCCCTAAGGCTTTTGTAATAATTATCTGCTAAGAATTTGTGATGAAATATCCACCACTAGATATGGAGTTAATGTCAAACAAATGCTGTAGAGATGCTTAATAAACTGATTGGTATAACACTAGATTGTGGGATAGCATCATTAATTATAGCTTTATTTGGTATATATTGAATGTATTTTGACTTTAAATCATAATAGTTATAAAATAAAAATATTAAATATTAATATAAAAATGAACAAATTTCACCAAAAATTGGTATTATTAAATGTCAAAATATAACTTTATTTTATGATTATTAGAACTCCTCAAAATTTCCCAAAATCTTGTGATGTGTTGCAAGTGCAATTATTATTAACATATGTTCTTAAATTTTATTTTCTTAGTAATTTTAATAAAAAACTTGGTTTGGCTCTACGTAAAAGCACAGATCAAAGACCGAAAACCCGTTTTTCCTATTTCATACTTGTGATCAAATATGCATGTACAACCTATATTATAAATTATGTATCCTGCCACAAAACTAGGAGAAAAATAGCAAGATGAGAACATAATTCGTTTTTTTTTTTTTTTGAGGTCTGTAGGTAAACCTACGTACCATGAAGGTGTCACCAATATTGATAACTAGGGCATCGTAACGAGGACGAACACTCTGCCATCTGCCGTTGGCGAATACTTCTAAACCACCAACTTGATCTTGGTGAAGAACCGTTAGAGAAGTTGGATCACAATGAGGACCAGTACCAAGTGTAAGACCTGGCTCTTTGCAAGGAGGATAGTAATTGCATCTCATTATAGAGCAAGCATCTTCAAAAAAATTTCTGTAATGCATTCGATCAATTCCCAAGCTGATTGCCAATAGTTCCATTATTGCAAGAGATAATTCGTTCATTGCTTCGCAATATTTTTGATAGACCAGTCTACAAAATGTCAAAATTCATAATAGTTATAGAGCTTTTGAGAAGATAACAAATACAAACACATGCAAATTAGGGTTAGGGTAACTTCAAGTGCATATTATTTAGTGTTAGTGTATCTTACCCTGTCTGCTCAAAATCATTTCCAATGATGGATTTAAAGAAATTTACAACAACCGGTTCCGAACAGTTCTCATCAAAGCCGAAAGATAAGGTCTCCTTCCATGGCAATTTGGATGAAAATCGCTCCACGTGAGCACCGGAATATCCCCAGTTCTTACCAGGAATTCTCCGAGCCCTTAATTTCTGAATGATCGGTAGCTTAAAGAAGTGATCAATATGATCATGTGCTGCAGTTATGAGACCTGAATCTACGCCATGATTGATCACTTGAAAGAAACCATGGCTCAAGCAAGCAGTTTTGATGATCCTGGCAGCTTGCTGAGTTGCAAACTCGTCACTTCTGTAGAAACCTTCAAGATCTACTATCGGCTCCGCCAGTTCTCCATTAGAGTTAACCAAATCTCCTTTTGGCCAAGTAAATTCTATGGGTATTTTCGTCTGTTTCTGCCAGAAAGATGGGTCAGCAAAAGAAACTCCATTGTCTCTTTGACTTTGGAGCTCTAGTGGAGATGGTAAGAAAAGTGTAGAGCCGGCGCTTGAATCCATTTACTTAGAGAAACACACGAGTTGGTATATGATATTGCTATTATATAGGATTTAGTTGGGAAGAAAAGAACTGAGGGAGCAAGCGATAGAAGGCTAGAATTATGAGAAGAATGGACAAAATAAAAAATTTTGACTAGAGCAAAAAACAATGATGATAAGAAATAGATTATTATATTGAAAAAACAAAATTTTTCTGTGCTTTAATAATATTTTATTAGTGGCTTTTACAATATAGAAATCAGTGGTTTCTACAAATATTGATTTCTACAATATTGTAGTAATTTGTATAAAATAACTAAAGCCCCCGAATTCTAACCCTATTGCTACCTATACTAGAGAAAAATGAGCCAGAAAGAAATATAGTTGCATGATTAATGTGAGAGAGTTTTTTTCCATATGCATTATTGATATGCTCAATCTTTGAATATTAGAGTAGTTGAAAAATTGTTAAGAGATGTTTCAAATATTTTTATTTAAAATTTGACATGCTTGTGTTAAAAGATTTTTGATGTTTGAAATTGGGTAAATGACCCCTACTTTTTTATCTGTTTTTGGATTTAATATTCTATTACCCCTACTTTTTTAAAAACTATTTATTACTTCTTTGATTTTCGATTTTACCTTTAACCTTCTCAAATCGAATCCAACTATCTATTCCCTTAACTTTCAAATTTACCCTTTACCTTCTCGAATTAAACCGAATCGAACCGTCAAGCTAAATTGATAATGAGGATGCAAAATAAACATGAAGAATTGGGAAGTCGAACTGGAACCTATAACTCAAATATATTACAACTTATCGTTGCACACAACTCCAATCATATGTTATATTAATGCACAAAAATTAATATAAATATATGTCAAAAATTAAATATATTATTTTATAATTTAATATCTTTAATAATAATAATAATAATAATAATAATAATAATAATAATAATAATAATAATAATAGAAGAAAATTATGTAATGTTTGACTTTTATCTTATAACTATTATTGTTGCTATTAATGATAATAAATTTTATATCAAACTATTAATATTTTTCTTTAAATATGTGTATAATATTCATATATATTAAAAATTAACTGTATCATTTTATATATTATTTTATAAAATAACCTTAAACTTAATAATTTAACAATAAATTTGACCAAAATTTAATTTATAAAGAAAAAGATAAACTAATGTGTACAAATTTAATATATGTCTATATTAATAAATATATTTTATAAAAATTAAAATTTTGACCAGAATTTATTATCATTAATAGCAATAATAATAGTAATAAGATGAAACTCAAATGTTATATAATTTATAATAATACAAATTTTTTTAAGTATATTTATGAATTTTTAAAATTAGAGATATTAAATTATAAAATAATATATTTAATTTTTAATAAATATTTATATTAATTTTTGTGTATTAATATAATATATGATTTGAGTTGGTGTAATGGTAAATTCTAATGCATATGATTATAAGTTTCCAACTCGAGTTTTTAGCTCTTCATGTTTATTTTGTACTTTTAGAATTGGTTCACTTTAGTGATTTGGTTTAACTTAAGAAAGTTAAAAATAAAATCGAAAATAAAAGGTAATGAAGTATTAGATCAAAAACAAGAGGAAAAGGGTCATTCACCCTTTGAAATTTTACTGCCAAACGTATATGAATCTATATGAAAACAATCATGACTTTATATTAAAATGAAAATTTGTTAAATTTGTAAATCAAATAAATTAGTTTATAAAATGTGAATTGTTTGATTATGGTATTATGTATTATTTTTATTTTACAAAATATTATAATAAGTAGGTTTGTTTGGATGAACTAATTGAATAAATTTAACGAAAATCACATTCAATCCATTACTTAGTCAGTTTTATAATTTTTAAATTATACGATTCAATTTATTGTATAATGGATTGAAAAACAAAATCAAGGGGATTTTGATTAAGTGATTATTTGCAACTTAAATCGGTTGGGTAGAACAGGTTGAGTTGAGTGAAAAGTTAAAAACTTAAGAATTTAAGATGAGAAATTGAGACGGCCATGAAAGTAAGTAATAAAGTGAAAGGAACGACAGGAATTAAATGACAAAAGTTCAATGGAGTTTGGTTAAATTTTAAGAATTTTTGCTAATCAAGCATTAAGTAATGGTAAATTATGAAAAAACGTATTGTATATTTATACAATAACTTTTTATTCAATAATATATAATAATTATTTTTCATATTATTATAGAGCTGATATAATTTTACAGTCTTGTGTAACTTGTGTTCAAATCTCTTGAGTAACAGACATTAAAATTATTTATATGAGTAGTATTTTATACACCACGTACGATAAATAATCCACTTTTTTGCCATTTATATTAACATTAGAAAATAAATTACCCAATAACTTTATTAAACTTTTATTTTGATTTATGTGTGTTTATGGTTTTAATTAGCATGGTATGTACTCTACTTTCGTGTTGATAATTTCAATTGACGCCTTTAAGCTTTGCTTATAATGTTATTAATTTTATTTGATAACATCACGTATAGTTGGCATAGCTTTCCTCGCAAAAGAACACCAAACAATTGAAGTCCGCTACACAGTTTTATATATTTTCAGAAAGAGTTTTCCATTGAATGCAAACATGATAAGAGCAGGACCAGTGTGTAGTCGACTTTTTTGTTGTATTTTTATAAGACAACAATATTAATTACAACAAAAGAATATCTTGAAAATTATAACAAAAAAAATATAAACTATAATGATCAAAATGCAATAACTACACCTACTGCCTACTGTAGCCTAAGATGACTCACGGTATAATGGTGACAATTAAATTTTATGGGCAACATTTTCTAAAATTTCAATTGGAAGCCAATGGTTTTCAGTGATGTCTCCATCCAAAAGACCCCCCCACTGCTTGAATACCTCAAGAAGGGAGGACAATGCAGCAACAGAAGAACGAAGTGTTTCTGTCATGTATGCAAATCTACATCTATATGGTTTTGTTTGTACCAAAGAGATTTAGACAAATTCATGTGAACTTTATTGTCTTTATTTGGTGGCTATGACATGGTTACCCTACATGTCCAATATTTCCTAGCCTTACAGATCATATTATATAATTAATCTCGTGTATTATGAAAGTTTCTGTTTTGATATGTAGTGTGATAAATTCTAAGTCACAACAATTATTGTGGGATAAATAGTTTGCATGTTAACATTAACGTAAAAACATATGAAATTCATTAAAAGTTTTAAAGTATAATAATATAATCAACATAATCACAAACGAAACTTAAAATTTTATTTGTATTAATCATATCTTTATTCACAGGGATCGTTCTTGTTGTTGATCGTTGATTGGTTGTGTCATCCTCTGGGGTTCATTTCCTAGCTTACTTAGGGTGATCTAGCTGCATCTTTTGGTCTTACAATTCTGGATTTAGGCGTGAAATCTTACATATGATAATCATTGATTTGTGTATGTCAAAAACATATGACTAATTGGGCCGGCCTTTAGTCCAAGTTGTCCAGCCCGAATATTGATTGAAATTGCCTCCTCTCCCTTTTTTACTAGAACCTTTTCCGGAATTCATCTATAAACAGATTAATTAAGATCTTCCCAAACATGGAATCTACCTAATAAAGAAATTTAGAAAGACATTGGAATTTAACGAGAAATTATTATCTATATTAATTTTAACGAGAAATAGGTCCCTGGTCCGGAAGAGAAGCTAATATTCATCATGCCATATGAAACTCCTAGATGGAGCACTTGGGACCAATAAATAAAGTCAGTCCTATTTTATTATACAGGATTAGTTCCGAATCCTAAAGAGGGATCAGGGCAAGTCCGGTCAGCATACTTCGCCTAAGCTAATCAACAACTCTCTGGAGTTCATTATTTGCCAAACGGTCGATTCTTACTCTCATTTTTGTCATGCAATCTGGTGGAAATACACGAACAGTGGATTATTTTCATCTTTTGTTATGTCGGTTATGTATAAAAAAAATAGAAATAAAATAATCACAATTTTGGACATTCTCTTAATCTTATTATGTACAAGTACTTTTCTTTTAATATTTGAGGCTGAAGCTTCACTGTTTCCTAGATTTGGCTCTGGAATTTTTTTGTGCAGCTTAAGTGAAAGGCGAAGAAGGCCTCTTAGCAAGTAATAGAGAAACTCTTAGAACTATATGAGTTAATTTTTTTATTATTTATTTATTGAAAATAGAGTTAGAATTGTAAATTTTGGGATTAAAATGTTAAAAAAATATATAGGTAGTAAAATGTAAAAATATATATATTTTAAAGAGTAAAAATTATAAAATATGTGTTGGTTTTTTAGAAAAAAAAAATGAATTTTAGATTTTTTTTTTTTTTTTAAGAAGAAGAAGAAGGGGGAGGGGGTGATCGGGGATAATTCAGGTCTGTGAATAACTCATGCTCTTGTGAGCCTGTCTAATAATGAGGTATAATTACACAAACAGCATCGTGACATATGACCACCCATGCATTAATTTGCTAAAACTTATTAACAAACCTACTGATCATTGGGAGTTTGGGGCTTAATTATATTTGGTCCAGCCTAAGCTCACGCTCGGATCGGGAAGTCTCGACCTAACTTTCCACGGTTTCCGTATCTGGAATGGCAGTGTTTGAGCATTTACTTAATAATTCCAATTTGTAAATATACAGATCTATAATATGAAGTATGAACATGATTAAAATTTCAAAAATTGATCGAAACAACAAATAACAGTCTGAGATTCGTTATATTGTATAGTACACATGGAACATTTTCCATCATAACCTCTATTAGAACAAAAATAAATTTAAAAATTTTTAAAAAAATCACAACCCATAGAAACAACACATCAATACAGTATTTCATCCAGTCGATGATCTTAATAAAACCTATTTAAAAATCTTGTAGACAAATAATTCAAAAAAATATGTATATTAAAAAAACCCAAAAAAAAACTATGCATGCACACACAAATTTATAATATCTACAGAAAAATAAAACAATCCAAGGAGATAAGAGGATTATCAATGTCCTCCATAGGAATGGGGTCAGTATTTTGTTGAGCTAGGGCTTCTGCAACCGCAACTGCATCAATTTTCGAACCAATTCGATGGGTAAAAGTTTCTCTATTCCTCGAACAAATCCCCATTCCTGCTGAACTGTTGTTGTTGCTTGGAGTTGGTGGCCTAAAATTTTCTTTTCTTAGAGAATAAGAAACAGAATTATTGGCAGCATTTACCTTATTACCAACCATGCGTTTTGAGCAACAACTTTCTGTAGTTGTATTTGTCAAAAATCTCCTGCTTGGAGAAGGTGAGATCAACCGTCTGCTCGGTAAATTATACAAAGAAATCTGTCTCTCAGGATCCTTACGAGAACTCTTTTGTCGAACTGGAGGAGTTGGAGAGCTTGATCGAACTCTTTTCTGAGTAGTAGAACCAGTTATTCTGTGTGGGATTGACTGCTTTACTGCTGCAACTATGGAATTCACAGGAGAATCTAACTTTTGTGCTTGAAGTTTAGTGGCTGTCAATCCACGAGAAGCTTCCTTGATTGAATTAATACGAGTGATATGTGGGTTTTCCTTCACACAAGACCACAAGAACTCATTGGAAAAAGATCTATCTTTCAAGCTCAAGACGGAAGAGGTGGCTTCGGATGAGATTGATGAGCACGATTCAGTAGTGTTGCTGCTGCTAGTAGTGCAAGTGAACGAAGAAGTAGAACCTGGAGGAGAAGGAGGGGACGGGGAAATTTTCATTGATGGAACAATGTTATTGGGAATTTTATTAGCTTGTGAGATAACAAGCTTGTCTTGAACTTGAACATCAACCATCATATTGTCACTTTCATCAATAGAATGTGTTTTATTGAGTTGGTATTTGCTAATGCAACAACCCATTTTGTTGAATTTTGATTCGGATAAAGAGAACAAGCAAATGAAAACAAGAACAGAACTAACAATAAGTTAGCCTAAGAGAGAATATAGGTAACATTTTTTTGTTTAGCCTTGGGGAGTGTGCATTTGAAAAAAGCTTGAAAAAGGAGGAGTCGCTTTTCCTTTTGTTCTCACTTTTTTCTGGTTTTTGAATTTGGTTGCCGGGTTTGGATCCGTTGTGCAACGGCTAGGTAAGGAAGAGAATAATGGTGTTTCGCCTTTTTACTTTACAGTACACATGATATCATAGCATAACCCCCACCATAAATAAACAATGGAATAATAACACATGGGTTCCTATATATTTTTCCATTTCTATGAATAAGAATATAATTTATTTATTTTTAATAAATAGGTCTTTAACTTAAGTGAAACAACTTAATTATCTTTTGGTGTAAGGTAGTTTTTTTTTTTAATTTAAAATCTAAATAAATCTAAACATAAAAATATCAATGATATATTTATTTTATATCCATAAATTTTGAATGTAAATTTTTGAGAGTTAGTAATTTGACATATCATCATATATTGATGAATGATTAAAAAAATTATATATTTAAACATAAATAAAATATATTTTTAAAATTAGAATAAGATAAATTTAGTCAAATATCTATATCCCGGAATAAGTTTAAAAATTAACTTAATTTAATTTATTTAGAGTAATTATCAAGTTTCTAATTAATGCCACGTTAAAAAAAAGTACTCTTAGAATATTTTAATAACTAAAATGAAATTATCTTCATTGATTAAGAAAACAAACAAACATTAATTTTTAAAATTAATGTTATGAGATTGATAAATATTGGTTGATATAGAATTTGATATGGATATTGAACATCCAAACCCATTGAACTATAAAAGAAATTTGTTATAGGTGAAGCATATAATCATTTTTATGAGAAATAACTTACTAAAAATTAACTCTCTTCTATTTTAGTAGATATCTGATGCAATATTAATAGGTTGTAATAGTGCAATACGGAAATTTAAAAAAAAAAAAAAAAAAAAAGGATAAAAATATTGATTTATTTATTTGTGAACTATTGCAGACCAATAACCAATGTGGGTTTCTTTGTATTCAAGTTTCACCATCATTTGCTGATTGAGCTTCGAAACTCTTAAATCCATTTCAACATTTTAAGCACAAGCATGGCCGTTGATAGTTATTTCTAATTTGAATTTTATGTTCCATTAACATCGTCGGCCCTCTTTTAAGTAATTTATTAGTATTTAAAATTCAAAACGATGAGATTGGTAGTCGTTTAGGCTCCATTGTTGTATTGCGATGGCTTCCATGAAGATCCCCTTCCCTCTTATTTTTCGTGAAAGAAACATAGACGTTATATACCTTGTTAACTTGGGATTTTGAGTTTCTCTCTTTTATTTGTGATAATTAATTAAGACTCTCAAGATTCAATGAATTTTTCTAATTATAATTTCATCAAGTTTTTCTAGAATGGATGTATTTCCATTCTCTTGATTTTCTTTTTTTAGAGTGTGCTTCGTGTTACCCCTTCGTGTATTTTGATTTATTTATTTTTTTATATACCTCTTAATTAAAATATTATTTATAAAAAAAATCAAAAAATCATATTAAAAATATAAATTTTATATATATAATCTTGTGAGTAGACTCATTTACTATAATAATATTGATTATTATTTGTAATTATATTAATTTATATTTTTATTAATTAATAATAATAATATATCACATTAATTTATACAAAAAAAAATTTAATCGATGTTTGTATTCATTGTCTATTAATAGGATTAAGTGATTCACGGTATAATGATTTTTTTTTTCCTTAAGACTGGTTCAACGATCTTATCAAGCAGTCCAGATACATACGCTGAGTGATGTCTATTATTGACTACTCTTTTTTTTTTAATTTTCGAATTTGCTAAATTTTCTAGACTGTAGATTCCCGATTCTCGAATCATAATGCTGTACGGTAATCAATAATTTATTACACAATATTCGGAAAGAAATGGAGTAATACTGTTATGTAATTGGCGGTCAAAAAAAGCATTCTTTAAAAGAGTTAGAAAATGTCAAATATCAAGCAGTTTATTGACCATACTACTCTAAAAAAGATACAAATCTCCGGCGAAAGGAGTAGAAAGGCGGAGAGGTGAGATAATTCCTGATCCATGAAGTGACGACAAAAACAAAAAGAAAGAAGCTAGATCTCACTACTTGCATAATTAAAGCTGAATTAATTAACAATCATCACAAAACCAACAGCAATTAGAATACATGATTACGTAATCGGCATGATCAATCCATTCCTCTACATCATACAACAACAGGGTTGATTAATCCCAAATCATGTACTGTAATTAAACATTTATTAGTTGAACATCCAATTAAGAAGCTGTTGGGCATGGTGGGTTGCAACACATAGCTGTAGCAAGATCCGCCGTTATCAAAACCTTCACTCTTCCTCTTTTCGGTAGTCCTGGGAAATTCTGACTGACAGGAGAATTTGCAGGACGACGTGATCCGCTTGGGCCGCCGCAGTTGCCGGCAGAAGCTCCACAGTTTCTGTCATAGTTTTTCCCGGCTTTCCTGCTGGCTTCTTCACTCATTTTCCTGTTCTTAGATCCTGAACTGATGAGTCTGATGAATAAATATTCGAAGTGAGAAGAAGAAGCTTAGAAGAAGATGAAGAATAAAGGAAAGCTCGGTGGGTAGTAATAAGGTAAAACGAAGTGCAAGGCACACTCACATACACCTACTTCCTTCATTATTAAGTCACCTCCACTTTTATTTTTATTTTTATTTTTTGTTAAACAGCTGGCAAGTGGAAGTCCACAGGCTTCTTACATTTTCAGTATTTATTTTCAAAATTATAATGACATTAATTTACTCAATACTTGTATTTAGCGGGGTTAAAATATTAAAGCCTAATGGTTTGAATTAAGTTTAAAATTTATTAAAAATATTTTTATATGTGTAAAACAAAGGTTTAAACATTGTTAGCCCGATAAACAATCCCGCTTTTTTTGTATTGAAGGTCCACTATCATTTCCCACTTGGGCTTTCCCAATTCAGCCAATTCTTAAACCCATTTCAATAAAAAGCCCCGTTGGGAAATATTGCTTATTTAAATCCTCTCTTCATGTATTTTAGCTCTTTTTTTTTTTCTTTATTATTATTTGTCGCCTAAACAGTAAGGTTTTAATTTAAAAATATATATATCAAAGCGATGAGATTTGACTCTGGAACACAACTTTAACTCGAATACTTTTTTAATTAGTATTTAATATTAGGCCTAACAATCATAATTTTTTCTTTCGTAGTTATCAAATGAGTTTACTTTCTTTAAGAAAAAATATATTCTTGATAATTCTTTAGCATCGTAATTGAACATAGAAGCAACGGAGATAAAAAAACATTGTTGATTTAATGAAGGTGATGGTTAATGAATACTACGCGTTGATGCAAAAAATCGGTCTTGTCCACGACTTTTGGTACCAGTAAATTTTATCTTCTTCTCGTCCCTCAGCTTGAAATTGTAAAACATAAAGAACACCTCAGGAGTAAAACTAGTTTTCCGACGAAAATCTTCTGATACTTAAGTCAGAAAGGGTTTTATTTGATGTGTGCAATAGGTGTGCATGCAAGCAGGTAATGATGCACGAAGAGTATGAATGACATGGAATGCTCTATCCCTGAGTATAATGCCTGTATATACTGAAAGGTTCAGAGAATATCTCACAGTGGGTTTCTCTCGAAATTGTTCTCTCAAATCTGGCTTTTCATTGAATTTCCCTTTCTGATCTCTCCTCCCTTTTCTCATGATTATTGGATGCCGTATATGGTAAGCCTAGGAATACGTATCGCTGGACATGTGTTGTTGCATGGCTGACGTGTCCAGGTTGATCTGTTACAAAGTTATAGGGTGTGGAGAATTGTGACACTGTTCCTGGCCACGTCATCCCTGAGCCCTCGAGTGTTGGTACCTCCGAGTGAAACTTTTGGCTCTCCCGATAATGAAATCCCCTGACTCTCGGGTGAGTTTGATACTATAAGGTGTAGCTTCGATGTCGCCAGGAGGTGGAGGAACAGGGACTAGCATACCCCGAGTGTCTGCAGATCCGTACTATTGTATAGTAGACTATCAATCCGACCCCTCGACTCCGAGGGTATATGTCATTGAAGGCTCCGATCCGAATGCAAGCTGATAGAAAATGACTTCGAAGAAGAATCCCTGGCTGGTTGTCTTGGTCAGAGTGCCCGAGACGATTAGGCTATCTGCCTGTTGGCACGAGCAACTCCTCAGAACGACACCGTATAAGGGAGCCTGCTGGATATGTGCGCATGGTGGGCTTAGATAGGGGCGTGGAGATGGGCCTGGGCCTCGATAAAATCCCCTAATACTAAGCCCCCAGTTTTTAATTAAATAATTAATTTAATTGAAAACTGTATAGTTTTTGCTCGGCTAGCTCGACTGACGTTACATCTCTGTTATCTCCTTGGAAACGCAATCGTCCTGCACGTGTCTTTTCTCTATTATTGAGCCAATCTGGGATTACACGATACTCGGGCCGCCATAATTACATGTCAGGACGGATCCCACCTTATTTGAATTTCGAAGAGAGCTGACTCTTGACGTTTCAACTTCGGGAGGCGTGGCATTCTCTGGTCCGTTGGATTAAAACCAACGGTTGAAGTCTCCTAGACTTTGCCTATAAATACCTCCCCTCCTTTGAGCAAGATTGTAAAAGCCATGATTGAACACTTTTTTCAAGCTTCCCAAAATACTCATTCTGCTTCTCTTGCCTTAATGTTCTTTCTGTCTTCAATTGGCTGATGAATCTCTTGTTTCTAATTGTGAAACTAAGTACCTCTGGAGTTTTATTCTAATTTCTCATGACATCCTGCTGCCAATCCTCATAACGATCCTTGTTGGAAGGATGGTCAATCTCACAGGCACTCGTGCCAAACATATACACATGGGAACTTAGATTCTGGGGGTATTAATCAGTCGGGGAGTGTCCGGATGTGCAGGGATTTTCCTCTCTATTTTCCCGGTTCACCTTTCCGAATATAATGATTTTTCGAGTGCAGCTGCTGTTGTGGGTCCATCCTCAAGCTCACCCATTGGCTGCATCGGGTTCTCTCTCACTTTGCACTTGCAAACCCCCTGTTACTAATGCTCTTCTCTGGTTGCAGGCACGCTCTTGGAGATGAAAATGATG
>JAVXUL010097979.1:0-20591 GCA_035590515.1 Trichilia minutiflora | reverse complement strand
TTACAAACAAAGTACATTTTATATCAAAAACTAGAAATATGCATAAATGGAGAGAGATAATCATACTTTAAGTGTAACATGATAAATTTAACCCTTAATACACATACACTTTTATGTACTCATCATAGAGTACCAACCCTTATCTATTTTCAGCCCTTGTCTCAATCCTTCTAGTGCCAAAGGATGATGAAAGGCTCCTAACTTGAGCACTTCCTCATGATACCTCTTGACAAAACTCCTGAGACTTTCACCATTTTCTTGTTTGAACAACAACAAAAAACTCGAAGTCTTGGTATTAAAAATTGCTCCTCTAAACTCATTGGTACATACATCATACAACTGTCTACAGTCTCGGATGCTTTTTGGAGTCAAACCTACAAACCACTTCCTTGCTTGGCCTTTTAGAGTTAATGGGAATAAGCGGTACATCTGGTCTTTATTCAGGCGCTAGACAAGCATCATTTCATGAAAGAAATCCATGTGTAATGATGGGTCTGTCTTCCTGAAAAATGGGATAATTTATGGCATCTTAAATTTTCAAGGCAAAGTTTGACCTAAAAGTTTGGGAACAAAGGGTTACTTTGAGTATGGTCCCATTTGTTGAATATATTCAGCAGGTTCGCCTCGGGGGCGCACCTTCTCGCTGTTCATTTCTTCCATCAGCTTCCTTACCAAACTTTCAACATCTTTCTCCTTAGTGACAGTCCCCCAATCCTCCTCTTGACATTAATATCTGTACCTAAAAGCTTCACGTTCCTTCCTTCGCCTTTATTCCAAGATCACCTTTATATCATCAGGGGGTAAGCTAGTTTTACTTGGCTTTCCGTGAACTGCTTCTGGACTTTAGGACACACGAGTAGATCCATGATAATACCTAAGAAAGACATATTTTCATCCTTACCTCCCACCTTCTTCGAGTGAGGCTCCTCAACAGCCTTGTTCTTTCCCTTCTCTGTGGCTGTATACCTTTTATTTGGGCCTTCCTTCTTACCCCTTCATCATTCTTTGCCATTACTTCTGATCGTAGAGTGCTACTTTCCATGGTTTCATTTGGTACCTATGTACCCACCACACTTATCTGTATCATCTTCTTTATTTATATCATTTTTTTTACCATCATTTATATCTGCTAGTCCTTTTTTGCATGTTGTTGTTCACTGTCCTGGAGAAGTTACAACAAACGGGTCATCTCGTCAGTTTTCCTCGCATGGTGTGGCTTATGAGCAGGAGCTTCTCCTACATTAGATTTAGAGCTCTCATGCTCTAAATCTCATGTAGAGTGTTGTGAACCTTATTCGCTGCAGCAGTAGCATCAATAGAGTCCCCTTCCACATTCTTTTGTTTTGTTAGGTGTCTTTTTTATTGGATAATCCTTGGTGTTCGTCATCTTCGACAGAGTTGATTGTTTTCTACCTTTTTATTCAATATTTCCACAGACGATTTCAAATGTTTATGCAAGAAGTTGTAGTAATCTTTAACCTCTAGTACCAGCTTGTCTTCTCTTTTGATTCTCGAGTTCCGTGAACTGCAAAACATTGAAATCTCAGGGATAAAGTCAGTTTTTCGACGAAAACCCTCCGATGCTTAAGTTAGTGAGGGTTTTGCTTGTGTGTGGGAGTGAAGAAGGCAGTGAAAAAACAGAGAAAATCTCAGTGTGTATGAAAACGTGAGGTGTGTGAATGAATATTCCTCTCTAAAAGGTAATATTTACCTGTCTTTATTCTCGGATTCAGTTATGTTGGAATCATGAAATTCCGTACATATTGACATGTGTCGTTACCTGACTACGGTGCCTTGAAAGTTTATCTCGGGAATCATAGAGCATGATTATCGTAGGTATTGTACCACGCCACATGTACCCTTGAGGTTCCGAGTCCTAATTTTTCGAGACTCTGAATCTCGATGTTCATTTTAGAGATGTGACAGGCCTTTGATGACATCATATATAATAGCTGCTTGATCGAATGCCCTGGATGGAGTTTCGGATAATTGGTGCTGAGGACTACCTCCGAGTACATATTTACTATAAGTAATCCGAGACAGATTCTTGAATTAGTTGTCTCGAATGGTTCACTCGACACGATCTTATTTCTTCTAATATTGTAAGAAAAAGTTCGGAACATCACCGTATTTAGGGATTTATAAGAAAAGTCATATCCGTATGATGAACCTAAATATTTAGATTAGACTTAAATAAAAATATCCAAATATATATATATATATATATATTTATTTATTTATGTACATACTTATTTTTACTAAATTTTGTACAACTTATTTTACAAATGAATTATTTAATAATTTATTTTTTCATTTTTTTTTTTTATGTAATACAATCTCAAACTTAGCCTAAGCTTCGTTAACAAAACTGGGAAAGGGTAGAATGATGTGGCGGACAATCACCGGCAAAGTCTGATATGACTTGGCGATAACATCCAAGTAATGAAAAAACACAAAAGGACTATCTGCCAGCAGTCGGATTACAGAATAATGGAAATTCGAACAGTTATTTTGACACGTGTCGAGATAATAAGTACTTCTGGGCCAACCACTCAACCCTATCCTGGCCCAGGAGCAGGAGCTACCACTTACCTGCTGCTGAGTGAACACCGGAAAGCGCAATCGAAAACGTTTTCTTTTCCTTACTCTATCTCTTAAATCTGTCTAGAGTCCAGAGGGCAAGCACAGCAAAATACAAACAGAATATACTCTCAACTGTATCTTTCCTTTGCGTAAATTTGAGCCTACAAGTGGGATCAACATGGGAAAAACAATTTCCAATGAATTCTTGTAATTTATAGATAAATAAATTGCAAATGGGAACGGGAGCGTCGAAAGGTACGGATGATGGTTCTCACGCAGGCGAAGAGAGAGAGGAGAACCTGGACCATGCGGGAGGTCAACTCTATGTGTCACTAAAAATGGAGAATATTAAGCTTAAAGGAGAGCTTATTCCTCATGTTTATGGCTCTGTCCCTCTCGTTGGCTCTTGGGATTCTTCGAAAGCAGTAAATTCACTTCACCTCTATTCAAATTTTTTTTTCAATTAGGTTATTTTTTTATCCTTTTTAATTGTTTTGATAATTTGCATAGCTTTCAATGGAGCGCGAATCGGCGTCAATGTGGGAATTGAGCTTCGTTGTGCCTCCTAATCATGGTACGATAGTTTGCATAAACATTCTTAACTTTTACCGCTTTTATTTAAACATCTGCTGTTATCTTTTGCTTTAATTGACGCGGGAGCTGACAACAGCTAATACAAATAAATTTTTCGTGCATTGTTAGTTGATTATTGTACCATTTTGCAAGTATTTTAATTTTTCCTTGAAATTCAATAAGCTAGATTGGAATTTTTGGATGCCTATGAAGCGATATCTCTTTCTCATGTTTTTTGAATCACTTCTTCTGGTAAACAATTAAGATTAGTTGGCAGAAGATTTTGATTTGTGAGATTTTCAAATTTGGTAAGAAAATTATTTCCAATTAAGCTTAGTTAATATTTTTAAAATATAAAATAATACTGACAGTAGGTGGATATATGTCTCATCACTCTTCTAAAACTAGAGATTAAGTCAAGGTCAAATTCAGTGAAATAAAAAATTTTGTTGTCGCTGTGTTAAATTGAGAAATTGGGAAATTCAGTTAAATAAAAATTTTTGTTGTCGCTGTTTAAATTGAGAAATTGGGAAATTTAGAAATGTGTAGTTTTGATGTCATAAAATATGCATTATATTGGGTTTTTAATTTCTTCTTCTTGTACTTTTTAAAATATTTTTTGTTGGATGCAGAAACTTTGGATTTCAAGTTCCTTTTGAAGCCAAAGGATGCTAACGTTCCTTGTATAGTGGAGGAAGGTCCAAACCGACTTCTCACGGGGGGTACCTTACAAGGGGATGCGAGGTCTGCACTGTTTCGGTTAGATGATAATGAAGTTCTTGAATTTCGAGTGTTCATTAAGGCAGATAGGGTTTCACCCTTTGATCTAGCAGCTAGTTGGAGAGCTTATCAGGAGAACCTCCAGCCTTCAACTGTTCGTGGAATTCCTGATGTTAGTATTAATTCAGTGTGGCAGATGGGTGTTGAGGTATAATTAAATAATAATATTTCATTTATTGGTTTACTTACTGGTTAGATACTAACATAATGCAGTAATTGCCAAATTTTTAATTAAAACAAATTTTAAATGGCTCAATGGAGACATTTACGGAGTCTTGGTCTATGGAAGTTATCTTCTGTGTTATATATTTCAATCTAGCCTTATTTAACTGATTATTTTATATATGGCTAAAGCAAGTGGGTAATTGCAGGCTGATGGTTTTATAGTTGAGTTCAGTTTTTGCCAGAGTGACTTAATGCTGAAGTTGTTATTCTCTAACATTTGTTTTTTTAGTATAATAATTTAACTGCATGGTTTTGAGTTTTTGTTTTTACGAATTAACAAAATTTGTTCGTTTCCTATGCAGAATAGCCCTTCAGCCAGTTTGGAGCTTGACCTCGAACATTATGTTGTCCCTGCTCCATCAACTTCTGTGAGCTCAGGTCTGGTTTATGCGGCTAACATGACAGAGACTCCAAGGTCATTATCCCGGGCTGGCATATTTTCTAATGCTGATAGCTCAGGCACTGTTTCACATAGTGGTATTTCTGTTGATCGACCTGCAACTATAAAGGTTTATCTTGGTAACTGATCTTGTGAATTTGGAACTTGTTTGTTTGAGAGGCTTTGAAAAGCATTTGAAGTCATGACACTGCAAAGATATAAACATGGGACCTTCTGATTTTAATGCAGCATCTTTAAAATATACTCTTTTTGCAGTCTGTCAGATTTTGTATTTGATATGAACCTTAATTCTATAACTGCCGCCCAATTCAGCTTAAATATATTATATGATTTTGTTACAAATTCATGTACTAGATCTTGAATGGGAACTATATTCTTGGTAAATGTTGCTGGCAGATGCGTTCAGAGTTGCATATTGCTTTGTTAATACTTTGTTTACAATGTAATGATTTTTACACAGGAGATGGAGGTCATTGTGCCAGACCCATCCAGGGTATATTCAAATTCTGGGACGGTTGAATCAATATCAGTGGGGACATTATCTCCCTTGCAAAAGCAAGATGGTCATAGGGGACTCTTTGTGGATAGGGGTGTTGGATCCCCTAGGCTAGTCAAATCAGCTAGTGCAAGCACTTTCAGTATTGATCTCAAACTGGATGCAGAAACCAAGGTTTATACTAGCATACATATTCCCTTTTAGTGAATATTATACAGATATAATATAAGCTCTTTGTGGTGGTTATTTTGATTTTGTGCTTTTCCTCTGTTAATTGATAGAATTCAATGCCAGCCGCTGCTGGAGCTGTTGCAGCTGCAGCAATAGCTGACCAGATGCTTGGGCCAAAGGCGGATCGACAATTGGCAATTGTTCTGGTACTCTCTGCGTCAGTAATCAGTCAGAGTATTGCAATAAATATAATCACCTTCTTGCCTGAGTTTAATAATTAGAACTGTACAATGAATTTCAGATGCTAAACTGTCCCGTCTCTAAATAGCCTGAAAGTTAGATTTTGGAACCCACACGTTTATCTTCGTGTCAGTTAATTTATTCAAGAAACTAAGCTATGAATATTGCTGAAAATTGATGTTCCTAACATGTTGCTTTTATATTAGGTGGGTTTGCCAGCTCGAGGCAAGACCTTTACTGCAGCTAAACTTACAAGATATATGCGCTGGTTGGGCCATGATACCAAACACTTCAATGTTGGGAAGGTCAGCTCTCCTATAACCGTCACTGATGTTCATTCCTCTTGAACTTTTATTTACTGGGGGAAAAAAGTAGAGATGATGACTAACTTATTTTTCCCTTCTTTTTTGATTACAGTATCGACGCCTTAAGCATGGAGTTAATCAGGTATGCTTAAGTTTTTATGGTTGGAATTTTTGCAATTACTAGGCAAATCTTGAGGCCATGGAATGTAGTAATTATGTGTTAAGGGTTGCTGTACCAGTTCGCTGAAATTGGCATGTGATCTTTAGCATGGTTTATTAGTGTGAGTGATGGTGTAATGTTAAACAGTTGAATTTGTAGTATTGCATTAGTTTTGTCATGATATTATGGATGACCTGGAAATGGCACATTCTTTGTTGCAGTCTGCTGATTTTTTCCGGGCTGACAATCCTGAAGGCATAGAGGCACGTAATGAGGTGAGGTTCTATGGAAGTTTAACCGTTTTTAAATGAGATCATGTTATAATGGGCTTGTTTTCTTGTTGGTTTGTAATCAGGTTTGATGTTGTTGTTGTCATCTGTTCGAATAATTTAATTATGACTATATTTCTATGAGTGAGTAAATCTGTTTATGGTTGCAATTAAGGAATTCATGGTTCTTAAATGCACTATTATGCATACTGCTTTTTCTTTGAGATGTATGAGGAAAGCAAAATTGAATTGTAGGGGTTCTGAAACATGTTTCTTGACTATGTGAACCACTGAATAATTTTCAGTACTAATCACTTATTATGGTAATCCTTGCTGTGGCATCTTTAAATCTTAAGATTTATGCTTTTAACCCTCAATCATTGAAGCCCATTTTATAATTCTTCTGAAAATGAACAAGAAGGCACTGGGGCAATAGATAGAATAGAATCACAGTGATTGTTGCAGCTGTACTTAGAGAGACAATATAAGGAGTTCATCATTTTGGCCAAAGTCCGTGGCGCAATTTCTTAATATACTAAATACTTGTCAAATCATTATAAGTTTGGTGTTAATTACTTATAACTGCTCAAAATTGTGTGTGTAATCCTTCTCAGTCTCACTTGTCCCTGATAAAAATGCTGTTGCAACTGAATTTGTTTTTACTGGGTAATGGGTATATCTTAACACCTTATTAACCTTTTTCTTTGTACATAGTTTTAATATATCACATGCCACTAGGTAGCAGCCCTGGCAATGGAGGATATGATATCCTGGATGCAAGAAGGTGGCCAGGTAAGTTTTACTTTATATTTGTTTTAGTACTGTTAAAGAGTTTATCCTCTCTTCTCATTCCAATTTACCTCTGTAATTCTAATTTTACTGCAGGTTGGAATATTTGATGCTACTAACAGTACCAGGAAACGAAGGAATATGCTAATGAAAATGGCCGAAGGAAGGTGCAAGGTACCGTGATCATCATTAGACGGATAATAATATCCTCAGGAGCAGAGTAATATGCTTGGTAGGGAAGTATGCATGCTACATAGTAAAAGTTTAGTTAGACCCCTGACATTTTCAGAAGGGATCCACTACTTAGATTTTCTAATGGAATCTGCTGCTTAAAGTGTTGATGTGATGTGTTTTACTAATAATATCTTCTTCTAGTAGATTTATGATATTCTTCAGAGTATATTTTGTTGGCTATATTATCATATTCGGGTAAACTTATGAAATCATTATCTTGGTTGCATATTTGTGGGGCTCTCGCCATTGCATCACACAATCCTGCATTTGCATTTTAGCATATATAAATGAACATTCTTCAAAATGAATTTTGTTCCATGGTTATCATATTTGGGTGCACTTATGAAATTATTATCTTGTTTGCATTGTGGAGCTTATACCATTGCAGTTCACAATCCTGCAAGTGCTTTTAGCATATATAATCTTTTGGCTAACTGAGATGTGCTCTTGAATTCTCTCATAAGATGTTTCAGAAACTTAAGTTTACAAGTATTATGTGTTCTGTATCTATATATTTTCTTGATGATATATGATATATAATGCTAGTTTAAATTTATTTGAAATTAACATATTAGGTTGTAATGTGACAATTTGATTTATGTGATCTGCTTAGAGATTTTTCTCCTCCTTATCTTTTCCCTTTTTAACTAATTCATGATGAATGAAAGTTTGTGGTAGTGCCTTATATTCTCATTGCAAGTCTTATAAGATTCATTCTTTGGCACTTTAAATAAGAAAAAATTCCTGTATCAGGATTCTCAACAGAGTAAGGCCTGTCTTTAGTTTGTCTTCACTCTCAATTACCACTAGAATATTTTTCTTAGTTTCTTTCTTGCTCTTCCTTTCTAAAATATTTTTTTTGAGGAAACTTATTATTGCCATATGCCCCATGGCATGTCTTTATTGAGGATGTAACTGAAATTGACTAAGATGTCAAGCTTTATATTAATATATTTAATTAAACTTTTCTCACATATGCCCAATTTTTTTATTGCAGATTATATTTTTGGAGACAATTTGCAATGATAGAGATATTATTGAAAGAAATATACGCCTTAAAATTCAGCAAAGCCCTGATTATGCTGAAGAGTACTTGAACTGCCTATGTCTTACTTTAATTGAAAGATGTATATTTATTACTTAGTATTTACCACCAAGAAACCGGTGTCCTTCTACAGGCCGGATTTTGAAGCTGGATTGCAAGATTTCAAAACTCGACTAGCCAATTATGAAAAGGTTCAGTCCTGACTTACACTTGCAATAAAAGGTCTTGGTAGGATCTGCTCTTTATACAATCATGAATAATATATTAATATTTATGCTTATGCTTCTTTTGTTAGGTTTATGAACCAGTTGAAGAAGGGTCTTACATCAAAATGATTGATATGGTCAGTGGACATGGAGGACAAATACAAGTAACTTTGACTTTTAACATTTTGGTCCAATGCATCTGACTATGTTTTAGTAAGTTTTGCCCATATGCAGGCAGAATGCTGAGCATCGTTGTTTTGTCCTCAAGTGGCATGTTTGAATCGTCTGAGTAGAGTAAAACATAAACTTGATATGCATGATGTTGTAATCTAATGTGGCAAAGTACAGATTCCAGAAGCTCTTGCTTGGGGCTAATTAGTAGCATAAGTTGGGGTGGTGTGCACGGCAGGGGTGGTGTGTTCTTCAAAAATTTTTAAACTCTGATTGGTTTTGAAAAGACGTATACTGTTGGTCCAACATTTTTCCATTCTATTGGTGTCTTGTCAAACTGATAAACCTTGTCGGAGAGCTAAGATGTTTATTGGAAAAGGTTAAGTTGTGTTGATCTTCACTAAAGTATGTTGTCCTTTTCCAGAATTACTATTACAAGGTTGTGTCAGAAATCATTATGCATCCTCCTGCAAAGGAATCATTTTCAAATGCTATTTAAGCTAATACTTTAGCAAGAAAAGAATGTAAATAAATCTTTGTGCATGCATACATGTGTGAGAAGGTGTTTATATGTATAAATAGTGCTAGTTGAATTGGAAGAACTTTTCTTTTGAAAAACTACTGGCATGCCGTTTTGCATTCTCATCTGTGATTGATTAAAAATGATTTGAAAGACTCATATAATAGGAAACTTTGGGGTAGCATTTATCTAAATCTAGTTTGTTAAACTTTTGTTGTCACATTACAGGTATACAATTAACAGGAAATTTTGTACATCTTTATCTGTGGGATAGATATAATTCCAATATTCAGTTTCTGCTTTGCTTTTGGAAAATACTCCTTGTGTGATAACTTTCTGTTAGGTAATATTAATAAATGCATATGTTCCTTTTGTTGTTCAAAGTGACATTCTACCCTTTTTATCACCATATTGGTAGATTTTCGTGCATCTTTTATATATAATCTACATGATCTATACTAAATATCTGAATTTATATTCATGAACTAGAATAACCTTTTGATTCAGGTGAACAATATCAGCGGTTATCTTCCTGGGCGAATCGTCTTTTTCTTGGTAAGTTGTCCAGTTGAGCAGATAATATGCATTCTATTGATGTTGGGGAAGTGTAGAATATTGAGAGTTTTGCTCCCTCTTGTTTTGCTTCTAGTACACAAATTTATTCATGGCATAGCCAGATAGAGTATATAAATGTTTTCAGTTGAATCAAAGTTTTAAAACTTGAAAGATTTTCCTCCAGAAACATTAATCTTGGCTATTATTTTGCTTACTAATGTGTAGTTTAAACTTTAAGGAGGGATTGACAAAATAGTGAATCAAAATATGACCTTAATCCTTGTTGATTAGCTTTAGGTAATTTTCTGAGATATTGAAGGAATTTCTCAAAACATTTCGATGATATATGCATGGCTCTTAATTTCAAAATTTTTAGTGTCCATGCTATGTGTTACTTGCACGCAATTCTTGTCTTGCAAGTAACCTGAATTTTATGTTTATGCTCTTTCATATACATTGCAGGTGAATACACATCTCACACCCCGCCCAATATTACTTACTAGGCATGGAGAGAGTCGGGATAATGTTAGAGGTAGAATTGGTGGTGACAATGTATTGAGGTATATCTTTTTTGACTAATTGGTATTTATATGACTGGTTTGATTGTCATTACAAATGTGGTAGCTTATGATCAAATTCTTACACATGTTATCCTGGAAATGAATTGTCTGCCTCAATAAATTGCATATACTATCTATCTCCAGTAATGCAAATCTGAGGGTGCAGGATGAGTTACTTGAGGAAATCAACTGCTACCAAAATTAAGTCTGACGTTGTTCACTTCCCAAATCCCCATAGGTCTACCTATTGTTTTCTCACAATGGATCCTAACCTAACTGAGATTTGATAATTTTTGCTGCCCTACCATAGAGTCAGTAGAATATTTTTTTATCATTTACCGAGAAGCCTCTTTGCAACTGGAAATGCAAATGGAGTGGTTATTGTTATCTTACTTCGATCTAGGGTGGATGCATCCAAATGGTCTGTGACAGTCATAGAAACAGAAATATATGAAATCTGTTACCGAAAACATACTTTGAATTGAAATTCATGCTCTTTAGCGGTTGATGGTGAACTTGGAAATGCTGTGAGGACTCGATATTTCTATTTTATATTAAGTATGTAGATTGGAAAGGACTTCATATATGCCAACAGATATGTGATTTGAGATTGAGCTCCTATTCCTTTGTCATCTATTTTCTCTTAACATCATTTCTGAGCTTCGTAAGATTTCACATCCTTCAGCATGCTTTTTGTCTAATTCTGTCTTATGCTGATATGCTCTTGTTGTTCTCTCTTTCATTTTCCTTAGCAAGACATTCTAGTTGTTAATTTTGTGTGAAGTTTATACTGACCTGAAGCTGTTACATGTTGTGACAGTGATACTGGAGAAATTTATTCTAAGAAACTTGCAAACTTTGTGGAGAAGCGATTGCAGTCTGAAAGGGCTGCCTCTGTAAGTTTCATGAATATACAAGAAGAAATGTTGTCTGTACATTTTTATTTTGCATGTTTCCTTTGAATCTGAAGACTTGTCGCAAGTTGTCCTTTGCTTAAAAAGTGAAAGGCATCAAAAGATTCTTACATTCTTTTACTGGTAACATTCTTAAAAAGTAAATAAAATTGCTTATGTTATACATCTTCCCGATTTGAATCTACCCTTAAGCAGTGGGTATGTACCTGTTGGCTGTTGCTTTAAAATGTTATGATGTTTGGAAAGCGACAATTGTGAATCTTTTCTTAAATGAAAACATCTGGATTTTATATTGTTGGTTTTAGTGTGAAGCATTATTCTATAGATTGTGCTACCATCATAGATAATGTCAAGATTTTATAGGTGTGATCAAGTAATTTTTTATATATATATATTTTTTTTATCTAGATATGGACTAGCACACTGCAGAGAACGATTTTGACAGCAAATCCAATTGTTGGATTTCCTAAGGTTAGTGTGAGTCTGAAATGTCTCCAAGTTGTTTGGTCTCAGTTATGACCTTAAGGTTTGGTGGTTGATAGGTGTATGTAAACCTATATATGAGTTTACATAAACTTATCTTAGAATCTTTTTGGCAGATTCAATGGCGTGCTCTTGATGAGATAAATGCTGGAGTTTGTGATGGAATGACATACGAAGAGATTAAGAAGAATATGCCTGAAGAATACGAGTAAGTTACGTTTTTTATCTTCTGTGCCTGAGAAAATACAATTAATCTTATTTTTTCTGTCTGAATTTGGTCTTTCAATGAAACGGTGGTTTATGAGATTGTTCAACTGAAATTGTGCTTGCTGGGGTCTCACATTGTTTCTCATGCTTTTCCACTGGTTATATTCCTAAACAATGATTACTTCTTTGAGCTGCAGGGCTCGTAAGAAGGACAAACTGAGGTATCGGTATCCACGTGGAGAATCTTATCTTGATGTTATTCAAAGGTTAGTCACTTGAAATCATAGCATATCACTCCTCTAAGCTTTTGAATATTTTGTTTGCTAATTTGTTCAATGAATTTTGCTCCTGCACTGATAATGCAGGCTAGAACCTGTAATAATTGAGCTTGAACGACAGCGGGCACCAGTTGTGGTGATATCTCACCAGGTTATACATGATGTATCAAGCTCATGTCTGTTTAATTTGGAGCAATTAATTAGAATTCTCAAATATGTGGCTTTACTCTAATTTTGTAGGCGGTACTGAGAGCTCTATATGCTTATTTTGCTGATAGACCCCTGAAAGAAATTCCGCACATTGAGGTAGTCACTGAATAATTTTAAATGGCAATTTGTACTGCACTTTTTTTTTTCCCTTGTATGCATGATAATCCATACTTCATTGCACGCTGTGGTTAATGTGGCATGCGTGTACTTTGAGGGGAGAGAAAATGGTGTTGTTTCCCAGCTAATACAGATATACAATGCTGCTGCAGACAGTTAGATTAAGAGTATTCAGTGTTTAGCATTGACCTGGGAGGTATTAAAATACAAAACCCATAGAAACATGAGCAAATATTGTGAACATTATTTCTTTGTTGGAGATTAGAAAATTCGAATTCTCTTCAATGAGGAGCATTCAAGAGAGTTTTGTGCATGAAAAGAATTTATCGTCAATGAGGAGATTTTAATTGGAGCTGTCTTCAATGAAGAGAATCGAAGAGAAGTTCTCACATTTCACCAACGAGAAATTCTCTTTGTGCATGATAACCTCTTGTTTATGTTGAAAAGTTGTTCTCAACTTGTCATTCCTATTTTCTGGTGGATTATCTGTAGGAGATATGAGTACTTGGGTTTTAGTGCTGACCAGAGAAAGAATTCCAAACACAAAAAGCAGGAGGGGTTATTAGCAAAAAGTGTGAAAATTCTCTCTCTTCATGGAGGAGAAATGAAGAGAAAGAGAACTATAGCAAAACATTCGTATTTAGGATGGATATACTTACATACCCAGCAATTAACTGTTCGTACTAGTGGAAATTGCACTGATGCCAAACTTTTGTAATTTTGTGTAGTTTGAAACAGATCTTCATGGTATAATTTAATGTAATATTTGGTGATGAAGAGATCAATCGTGGCCCTGACTAGAGAGCCCTTTAATTTGGATTTCCATTTTGTGTCATGAAAGTTATTTTCTAACACATTTGTTCAATTTTTCAGATGCCACTCCATACTATAATCGAGATACAGATGGGAGTTACGGGTGTCCAAGAGAAACGATACAAACTCATGGACTAGATAAATATTGTGTAACGGATACTGAAGTTTGTGACTTTATGCTCCATGCAGAGTCAATTATCCATTCATTTCATTGCAATTCTTTATCAATCTGTAACATTATTACAAATGTGATACTCTCAATTAAAACCTTAAAAATAGTTCTTGGGCAAAACCCAAGTGCTCTTAGTACATCTTTCTCTTTATCGCCATGTCAATTGCTCTTAGTTCATGGGTTTATTTGTAAAATGGGTTGAGTTTCTAGGGAAAGGAAATTGTTCAGCCCTTTATATTTAGGGCAGTTTATAAAACTACTTTGAATCTTTTCCACAATGGTTAGGTAGATCTGTGACTGTAGTTAAGTGTAACATGATCGTAGTCTAAGGGGCCCAAATTTCACAGGTCTTGGTCTTGTTTCCACATCTTCGTCAGGGAGTTTTATGGAAGGAAAATCCTTTTACCCTTTAAATTTAGTTATGATCATAAAAAAATACTTGAATCTGTTCGGTACCTAGGTTTGTGACCTTATTTAAGTATAACAAGGTCGTACTATCAGTCGAGTTTAAGGGGCCCAAAATTTCAGAGTCTTATTTGAACATTGTCCTGGAAATTGCTGTGTATTGTGTAGGTCACGAGACTCTTCTCGTCTCTTCTGCCCTCAGATTTGATTAATGGCCTAAAACCCTGATGGAAGCAAGCTAAAGCAATTAAGAGTGTAAGTGGTCCTTGTAGACTTTCAGAGTCAGAAAAGACTAATGGCTGTTGAGGCAAGAGAGAGAGAGTCTTTTTAGATTCACATGGGCCCCATGAATGACCCTTCAGCCAAACGGATCCTCGTCAACTTCACCCTACCTGTTATCTACTCTATAGGGAATCGCTGACAATTTTGGTAATTTTTTACAAATTATGTTAAAATATTAGTTTAATTTGTTTAAAATGTTTATATTCTTAATATTACTTTAACAACCAACCAAAACATTATCAATTAAATTCGTTACTATTTTTAAATAATAAATATATTATTATTAATTAACAAAATTTGTTAAGCGATAGTTGAGGTGCTTTTAAGAGTTTATCATTTAGGATACGCTTTAATCTGGTATTGGGGAAAGAAAGAATTAATTAAGAAAGTTATTATATAATTTAATAAAGATACATACATATATATATATATACACACCAAAAGAATTGAAAGTAGAGTGCGAGGAGTTGAAGTCAATAAAAAGATCGATCTATGATCTATCTGTATATCCCTGCGACGAGTTGGTCTTGGGATCCCTAACTTCCCTCTAAACCATGTCACATGAATCCGGTATCCCCATCCCTAGCTGCCGTCGCCTTCACGAGACCTTCCTTCGTTTCCAATCCTATCTATGAAAAACACAAACAAAACACTCCTCTCTTATTACGTTCCTTGGTTTATGGGATTCCTTTTGACTTCAATAATTACACAATATTAAAAGCATAAACATACACAATTAATTGTTCCTATAACACTCCAAATATTAATTAATCCTTCCATCAATATCTTTATTCTCACGTAAGAGGAGCCTTCTTCCAAACCCATTAATTATTTGGTATCCTTTCCTACCATGTATGCTTATTTCCTTCGAATTCTATGCCATAAAAACTCACATACTTCCTTTCATCTCACATTCACATCACTACGGCGCTCTCTCTTGCCTCTACAAATTAACTAAAACAATGTTGAGTTCATCGGAATCATCAAATCAGAGAAGCAACAACAACCCACTGAATCGCTTCTCCGAGAACATTTCCTCATACGACGGCAACGTTATGCTTGCAGCAGTTGTCTCGTTACTTCTTGCAGTCCTCTTTGTCTTGCTTCTTCATATCTACGCCAAGTGGTTCTTAGCGCAAGCTCGTCAGAGAAGATCTAGAAGCTCCATATCTGTTTCTCACGTCTCACGCCATTCTCGGTTTCACCATTTCCATTCATTCACTCTGGATGCTAGTAGTAATAATAATAATTCCGCTAATTCTAGCTCTTCTTCAAAGGGTATTGAAGCCTCGATAATTGCTTCGATTCCATTGTTTGTTTACAGTTCCAATGAGTATAAGCAAGGGTTAGAATGTGTTATTTGTCTAAGTTCTTTTGAAGACGACGATGTTGGTAGGATTTTACCAAATTGTGGACATGGTTTTCATGTTGAATGTATTGACATGTGGCTACATTCTCAATCGAATTGTCCAATTTGCAGAACTCCTGTTGTGCGTGAGAAAAATGGTGACAATGTTAATTTGGTGGAGAATGCAAGTGATTCTATGGAGGCTGTAGGTTTAGCATTGTTGGAGATGGCAGTTGAGGGAGGAGAGTCTAGTTTGGACAGAGTGAGTGATGTATCCAACAATGAAAATGATCAGCAGGAGGATGATATTGTATCATCATCATCATCTGCTGCTTCTTCTTCTTCCCTGGGGTGGTCTTTGAAGAGAATGTTTAGTAGGAACAGATCTGATTGTAAAGTTTTTCCGTCATCTATGGCTATTGTCAATGACTTAGAAGGTTGACACTGACAAAGCCAACGACGTGACCCCATGTTTTTGTCATTTTTCATTGTTGTAATGGAATCGGATTGTACAGTACAGCTTTCTTGAAAATTATTTGAATTATATTTCACAAAGTTCTTATTGGACCAGCTAGTAACTTTTAAGGAACTGTCTGATCCTTTCTTTCCATACATTTCTTGGCTGTTCTTCAGACATTGCCATCGCTTACTTTGGTGAGTTTTTAAGTTTCAGAATCATGGGGAGATCTGAAATGCTCAACTAGTCAATTTCTCATAAGAGATACGTAATCCAGATCCATATAGATTTTATTTTCAAATTGTCAACAAAAATTCTGAGTTGACCCTTAGCTGCATAGTCATTGTTAAGAAGTAGATTCAACTTTAGGTCTCAAGTTTGAATCCTTGCATTTTTTATTCTGTTTCAATGGAATTTGTATTACATTTAATCAGTCATTCATCTTAACTTAATCTTACTGATGACTTTACGATTGAATTTACATTTTAATAGGAAATCTGTTCATTGTATTAATCATATTGCTCATGGTATCATCAAAAATTGAGAACCAAAAATGATGCATGAATTGCTCCTTGGACATAAAATATATATTAGATTTTTCATCGTAGGATTGAATGTGATGATAACTAGAGATTAAGAGAATTGTTCTGAAAATTTTCGTGGCTCAATGGCAGCTAAAGTTGATGACATAATTTTCAAAAGGTATTGGTAGAGTCTTCCATGTTTTGTGGTCAAGTGTTTTTGTACACTAGCAATATGGAAATGGAAGAACGGGTCAAACAAGTATTTGAGAACAGAGGCAGTTGATGTAATGGATAGGATAACAACATTTTAGTCCTGAGGTTTCAAGAAATAACAAGTAGGACAATGTTTTTATAGAAACTAACAAAATTGTCCCTGCTGTCATAACTGTTTAAAAATATATTTGTAATTGCATATATACCCTTATTATTATGATAAAGATATATCAAATGTTTTCCTGTGAATCTGAAAAATCAAATAAATCAAATGTTTTCTTGTGTACTCAAAAAATAAAATAAGTCCTTGAACAAATCGAAAACTAAAACAAAAAAAAGTCTATCTTTCTCAAATTCCCTAATCTCTTCCGTATGAACAAAATAAGGAATGTAAAATCTCCTATGGATTTAGGGCTTGTGGGGATCTACTCTTAATGAAAATAACTAAATTTAATTTACGGAAAATTAGGAAGAGAATGAAAAAAGAAAAATTATTCCCAATTTCTTAACAAGATGGAGATTGATTTAATACTCTCCCATTCTTGCATATATATATATATATATATATATATATATATATGTGTGTGTGTGTGTGTGTGTTCTTTTTATATACTTAATGTAAATAAAAATGTAAAATAAAAATTAATATATTTAATGTTACATTATATAATAAATATAAAATAGTAATATAATAAAAAATTTTCCTTATTAATAATTAAAATATTTTTAACTTTTATAAAAAATACTTGATATTTTATAACTTGATAGAGACTTAGATGTGTATTCAAAATCAGTTACAGATAAAAATTTATGATATGGAAAATTATGTATTATATGTAGAATTAAAATTTATTAAAATTTATTTTATTCAATTTTAGTTAATTAAATTTTATATGTGTAAACTTATTAATTTTTGTGATAAAGATATTTTAGTTATTTTATTTTTTAAAAACGTTTTTATTATTTTGATAAAACATATGTTCAGATACTATTATTAAATAAATGATTTAGTGGTGATAATTTTTGAATGACTTGAAAAGAATTTGATCGGCAATGGAAGTTGGATGAGTTAGCAATGAATTTGATAGGCGAATCTTAAAATTTTTTGGAGGAGAGATATTCGGTCGAACAAATTAGGGAATTCGTTCTAACGAAAGATTTCGATAGAATGAATTAGGGGATTCGATTAAATGAATAAAGGCGGAAGAATTCGATCTAATGAATCAAAAGATTCATTCAAACGAATAACTTCGGTTAAACGAAAAGTTCGATTCATTCGAACAAACGAATGACTAAGATTTTTCAAAATATTTCAAGAGAATTTGATTGAATGAAAGAAAAAATTTATTTGAAAGAAGGAAGTTCGATTGAATAAATCAAGTAATTCGTTTAATCAAATTTATTAAAATTCCAGTGAAAGGTCGATTTTATCCTTGAAATTCCAGTCACGTGAGGTATACAGGATCTAGAGGTTGATTGATTATGCCTTATAAAGAGTTACAAATAGAAATATGTTTCTGACTTATTAGACTTATTTAACCAATAACTGTCCGGTGAGATTTTATGAGTTTAATAAGAATATAATCACCCACTAATAAATTGTAATAAGATTACAATAATATTAAGGGAATACGGGATTTAATTTAAATAATGGGAGCACTGTTTAATTTAGAGTCCAAAATTAAATAGTTTTATATACATTTATACATACTGATGTATTTCTTTTTCCTACAGATTAATAAATATTTAAAACTCTATCAAGTAATACAAATCAATGGCTAATCTGTTAGCAAAAATTCTCGACACTCACAAACTTATCGGACCTAATTTTAAGGTCTAGTATAGGAATATCAAAATAATTCTGGATTCTGAAAAACTTGGCTATGTTATTGATGAACCCACACCTAAAATCCTTTTTACTGATGCATCTCAGAGGAGAGAGAGATCTTTTAGAGATGGAAGGATGATGGTCTTAAAGTAAGATTATATACGCTAGCCTCGATGAGTGATGACTTACAGGCCTAGCATGAGGATATGTAAGATGCCTATGATATTTATCACTCTTTGCTGGAGATGTTCGAGGAGAGTTCGCATATGAGATGGTATGAGATGTCTACTACCTTATTCACGATGAGACTGAGTTTAGGATTGCCCCCTGATACACATTTTATGAAGATGATTAATTTGATAAGGTAATTATTTACCTTGGGGTTCTCTATGGACACTGCACTTTAGATGATTTGATCCTGCAGTTTCTTCCTCCAAGTTTTGATATGCTTGTTACGAATTATAATATGAATAAACTAGAATTGAGTATTCCTGAGTTGGGTAATAAGATTATCTCTTTTTATAAGAGAACAACTAAGGGGAAGGGAAAGGAAGTTGTTCTTGTCACTGTTTCTTCTGGTAAGAAACTTAATAAAAAGGGCAAGAAGACCTACGGGGTGAGACCCAAAGAAGGTGTTTTCAAAAAAAAAAGTTAAGGGTAAATTGAAGGGCAAACAGGTTGTCAAAAGTTAAACTAATGATGGATGTCATCATTGTAAGAAGTTCGAACACTGAAAGAGGAATTGTCCTCTTTACTTAGAGAGCTTGAGATAGAGGAGGGCATCAGGTACACTTTCATGTCATGTTATTGAAACTGAATTAAATGTTATTTCAGATTTACATTCTTAGATTATAGATTCAGCTGCTACCTCACATATTTGTACATGTTTGCAGGAACTTCACAGTAACCAATTACTGAAAGATAGAGCTATTTTGTTAAAGATGGCGAACGATGCAAAAGTTGCAGTCACTCACTCTGGGATATATAGATTAGTTTTGACATCAGGTTATTATATTGTATTGTACAATGTTATGTATTTTGATACGGTCAACAGAAATATTTTATCTGTACATTTTTTGTATAAATAAGGATATACGTTTACTTTTAATGAATATAAATGTTGTATTTATTTTAAAAGTAAATTGGTTGGCATTGATCTGAATGTGAATAGTTTATATGTTCTCGATACAAATAAGGTTAACATGACAAATACCATTAATAAGAAATGATCTAAAAATGAAATTAATTCAAGATTAATTTGGCATCATAGATTAGGTCATATATGAGAGAAAAACATTATGAAAATGGATAATGATGGACTTATAGGTCTATTGGATTCTAAACCCTACCTAACTTGTGAATCATGTCTTTAAAAAAAATGATCAAATTATCCTTTATTGGTAAAGGAAAGAGAGCCAATGAACTTCTTGAATTAATACACACAGATTTGTGTAGACCATTTAAAAAAATGGCTAGAGATGGTTTCTCATTCTTCATAACCTTTACTGATGATTATTCACAGTATGGTTATGTGTATTTATTGAAGTACAAATATGAATCATTAAAAAAGTTTAAAGAATTCAAATCTGAAGTAGAAAAACAAACGAGAAAAAGTATTAAAACTATACAATCTGATCGTAGAGGAGAATACTTAAGTACTAAGTTTCTAGATTTTCTTAAACTAAATGGTATAATATCTCAACTCACACCTCCTTATACACCACAACATAATGGTGTATTAGAAAGAAAGAATCGTCCCTTACTTGATATAGTACAATCATGATGAGTTTCACTGACTTACCTACATATCTTTGGGGATATGCTCTGTACACTGCGATGTACATCTTGAACAGAACTCCATCTAAAGTATTCTTTAAAACACCATATGAGATATGGCATGGAAAATTGCCAAGATTCAATCATATGAAGCCTTGGGGATATCCAACTTCTATTAAAATTGTTAAATTTGATAAGCTGGATATGAGATCTAAAAAGGATCACTTTATTGGATATCCTAAAGAGAGTTTAGGATATTATTTCTACTTTCATACTAATCAA
>JAVXUL010097971.1:0-20593 GCA_035590515.1 Trichilia minutiflora | reverse complement strand
TTTATTTAAATGTGTTTGGCACAGCTTTTGATAAAAAGAGATTGAGAAGCAATAAAAAAGCTGGGCCAAACAGGCACAATATCTAGTGAGTTAACTCGGATATTCTCCGGGTTATATACTCTCCAACTCAGAAAAATAAAATTTATTAGAAAAAAATATTGATTAAATTTTAAATATGGGGCCCCTTTAATTGCATTTTTTTTTAATTCTAAAATTCTTTGTTTAAGACGGTGTTAAGTATTATCTTTTTTTTTAAATACTATTCCTTATTTAAAAATAATAATGATAAGAATATGGGCCATGTTATGGTTTATAAGTCTATTGTTTAATTTTTTAATCTTTTAAATATAATAAGAATTAGAATATAGTTTTTAGCGAATTGATTTATAAAAAATGAAAAAGGCTATTATCACTTTTTTTAATTTAGTAAAATTTTACTACCTTTCCTTTTTGAAATATTATTTATAATTATTTATTTATTATTAAATGTATATATTTAGTATTAACAGTAAAAATTAACTGCATACTCAATAATTAATATTAAATAATTTTTAAAATTCACAAAAAAATTTATAATTTTAATTAAATCATTGTTGTTGCCTATCAATCAAATATATTAATAATAAAATAAATAATTAAGATAAAATTACTAAATATTTAACTAATTTTTTATAATTTTAAAGAAGAATATAGATAAATAATTATTTTAATATTCTTATAGTCCAAGTGAAATTAGTCAAAGCTTACGATAGAGGTAAGTGGTAATAATCCAAAATAAAAATAGTATTTTTTATTTTTATTCTTTTAGAAATAAAATTATAAAATCATAAGGATCTCAAATTGTATCTCAAAATTTGCATATCAAGTGATGTAATAACTGAATTATTTTCTTTAAGTTATTAATTTGAAAATATTTTTGTGTTGATTAAAACTCTTTAGCACTTGCTGAAGACTATAGAGAGAGAAATAATTTTAATGAACAATAAAAATTTTTAAAATTAATAATTTCGATTGACATGACATTGATAACTTTGCAGCCAATTCTTGCATTTATAATTTTAAATATTCTAAATACTTTTTATTTTTTTAATTTTAAATTACATATTTAGAAAAAAATTAAAATTAACACAAAATTGATATTCTTAAAATTAACACAAATTCTTAAAATTATCACACCCGACAGGGGTGGTTTTGTGGTTTGAACTTAGGCGACGATTGGCATTCTTTCGCTACGGTCCTGAGTTCGAGTTACCATCGATTTATTCTAACTGACGTGCCAAGGTGGAGGCCAAGGATTTTCTCTCATACTTGGTACCGCTATAAGTTGGTCCCTGTACACGCATTAACTACTAAGGACGAGTGTCGTATAATTTACAGACACGTACCCTTCGGGGGTGGGTGCTTGATCCCGTATTCGACTGGACGTTATAGTGATAACTGAGTGTGGGTTTCCCTTGTATACAAAAAAAAAAAAAAATTCTTTATATCATGTTTTTGCAATTGAGTAATAATTTTTAGCAAAACAAATTTTAGATGCAACTTTATAATTCAAATAAAATTTTATAATTTGCAAAATAATTAACGTGTTCTTTAAATTTAAGGATAATATAGTTATATTTCATCATCTTCATGTATATACATGTATATAATTAATAAATAGTTAACACAACTTTGAGGTTTAATATATACTTTAGTAATTTAGTTTGATAAAGATTAAATATTGAAGTATTATACATAAGGACTTGAATAATTTTAATTTATTCCAAATGAAACGTGAATAATATTTTTCAAATCGAAGCGAGGATACTTCCATCATTTCATTATATACCTTGAATGACATTCCTTGATTTATCAATGAAGTTATTTTAGTTAATTTATCAGTTAGAGGTATTTTGATCATTTTATCATAAGTTTTGTGCAAGTATGATTAGCGAGTATATGACTCAATATTGAAGTTAAATATAAAATTTGAGGAGATTTGGATAAAAAATTATTGAATTTGAGAAAGGTTATATTATAAATTTAGCGAGCACTCGAGTTTAGGTTGAATTTTCCATTAATCAAGACAAGCAATTAATTGACGAATTTTTACTACTTAAAGAGGACGAAAAAACAATCAAATAAAAAGAAATAAAGGTGAAAACAGACATCGAATGAGAAAAAAATAGTGTCAAAAATCAAGAAGAATAAAAGCTGAAAAGCTGAAAATCCTAGCCAAAAACCAAGGCCAAGCCAGCCAAACACCCTCCCACCATACTGATCCTAGTTCTGGCACTACTTCTAACTAAAAAATAGTGATCCATGCTAGACATTGGGCAAGTAATAAAGTCAGATTCATTCTCATGAAACAACCCATACCAAATGCAAAATTTAGGCTATAAAATCTCTATTTTACCCCATTCTAGAATTTTCTTTTCTTTATCCATTCAAGGGAACTTTGGTAATTACTATGGGCATTCTAAATATGTCAAACAAAGAGAGATTGTTCATTCTTCATCCTTCTACCCTATCCTTTTGCAATCTCCTTTCTCATCCCAATTTCTTTATTTTTTATCGATTAAATTCCCATTTCTTATAGAAAATCACTAAAACTCAACACTCTCTATATTTTATAAGCTTTGTTTTATCAATTTGGCTAAGCAATAAACCTGAAGAAAAGTAGGGTTTACTGTTCACCTTAGGGTTTTCTAAAATCAATAAGAATTAAAGCTTTTTAAGGTTAAAATTAACATACTAGTAAGATTTTTAGCACTTTTCTAATATTAATTTCATATTTAAATTGATTTTTATAAATTAAGGTTACTTTACATTTAGAGTTTTACTATATAATTGGGATTTTTATAAATTTAAATTCGATTTTGATAAATAACTCAAATTATGATATTTAAGAAATAAAATAAATAAATCAAACGTTGAATTGTCAAAAATTAGAATTTAATCCATAAGGGTTATATAAAATAGTAAGTTAGAAAGTCGAATTGGATTCAACTGAGTCATGAATGACCGTGGGATTTTATTTATTATAAATTGGATAAATAATTGAAAATAAAATTGATTTCCAATGATTAGGTGTTAACTAGGAAATCCGAAAAGTTATGTATAATGTTGGCATAAACGATGTATATTAATATTTTTAAAGGTATAGAATTAATGAGAATATTGGTATATGTATGGATTAGTAATTGATCACTCGAGTGAGGAGCCCCAAGCAGTTAAAAAATCATAGTGAGTGTTTACCCTCCCTATATATGAATTGACTCTTTTTAAACTATTTTTTATTTATTTAAATTAATTATAAAACTTATGTATTTTAATATTTTGGGAAATTAAAAAATGCTTTTATATTATATATTTAATTAAATATTAATTTATGATTTATTTTTATAAAGGAATTGATAAATTGCTTGTATAAAGATTGATTTATGTGTAAAACCGTAATGCCAGTTATAAATTTATAAAACCTTTCGACTGCTTATTTGTTTTGATTTTTGAATTTACATTGTGTGCTTATTTGTTTTGATTATTGAATTTACATTGTGTTTTATAAATGACTACGGATTTATGATAAATGATAGTTTTATAAATAATGCATTGATTTATGATGTATTTAGCATTAATGATTTTGATTTAGACTTGATAATGATTTATGGTTATAATGATATGGCTAAAGAGCCAGTTGATTTATTTTATGATGATATAGTTGAAAAGATCAGAATTGTAATCATAGAGATAGGTAACTTAGAACAAACTTAAGTAAGAGGTCGTCTAAGTGATATAGTTATAATAGTCTAGTGTGAATTGAGGCAAAGGCCGCCTAGGTGAGTGGTTTAAGAAGTATCATAGAGTAAACCTTGAGGAGACTGAGTAAGTAATGTAAGGCCTAGTTGACTATCCATTTAAGGACAATGGCAAGGTAGCTTAAGAAATGATCAAGAAGTGCCCACCTAAATGATCAGTGTTAGGTGAGGCAGATAATTGCCTATCTAAAAAGGGTTATATTTATAATATATTAAGGATAATTATATATATTACCATGTGACTACTCGAGAGCAATATTAGTGGTAATCAAGGTTTTCAGATACATGATCATACATGCCATTTTTCTTTATTACAAAAGTTTTACATCATCATAAATACTATTTTATTAAGAAAGATAAACCACTGATGACTGGAAGTTGCTATTGATTAAGATTACTATCGAGAAAAGAGGTCAATCTAATGATTTTTTATGAACAAGCCATAGTTTTAAATATTTAAAAAGTTTTCTATTTTTTTCATATTTGACCTTATATAACTATTTTTAACTATTTGTCTACTCACTAAGTGTATATTAGTATACTCATCCCCTTCTTCTTGTATTTTTAAGTGAACCCGAGTCTTACATAGTAAGTCGAGTGGTGGTACTTACATTAGAGTTAGAGCACTCAAGTAAAATTCTTGTATTCAAGTCATATTTTAGACATTTGAGTCTATTAGAAATTTTGAAAACAGTTATATTATTTATTTGTTATTGAGAATTATAAAAAAATTTCATGAAACTATGTGTTTTATTTAGTTCTATAACTTAAAGATATATCTTCTTTTTGAGTTATGTTTTAAATTATCTTAGAGAGATAAATTATATATTTTTTATGATATGTATGTTTGATCTAGGTTGATTTGACTCAAGAATAGATTGAATTATAATAAATGATTTTGGATTATTGTAGATTAGATTATCTGAAATTGATATTGGGAGTGTTTATAAAGGATTTTAATTTGAGAACAGGTACCTTAGAAATCTAACATGCTCTAAATGTACATTCAGAGGTTTAGAATGATATCATAGACCTATAATGGTTGTCACATGTGAAACCCATAGTAGGAGGTGTGATACTAAAGCTTCAAGAATTTTTATATTTCTGATGCGGAGCTTCAGAGCATCGTATGGACAAGGAAAAACCAACATAAAGAGAGGTGTCAGATGAAGGTAGAAGCAAGGCAACAAATAGATGAGGACCAGCGTCGAACTTGACGCAAAATTTGGCCAGACAAGGAAGACCAATGCGATCGCAGTGTCAATTAGCCTCTTATTTCATACTAAATGCATGATTGACATCGGATATTCCTAAGACCAGTACCGAACACAACTTTTTTTCCTATGAAATCCCTGTTTTGACCCCTTTTAAAATCTTCCTTCCTTTGTTTCTTTAAGTATATTTTTGTAATTACTCAAGGCCCTATAAATAGTGGGCCAATGTGCTGGTAACACTTATTTTTCTTTTTTCTTCTCCTCTCTTCCTCCTACCTGTTTCTCCTATGTTTTTCTTCGGAAGGTCTCCCTCTCACTCATTTATAATTTCTTCCAATTTTCTTTATTTTTTTACATAAATCAACAAGAAATCAATACCCTTAAGCTTCTAGAAAGCTTCTCATTATGTTTTTTGGCAAGAAATTAATAAGGAGAAAGTTAAGGTTTGGAGTTAGAAATTAATACCCTTAAGGTTTGGTGGTGATCCTCCTGGGTTAAAAGACTATCAAGTATACTTTGGGTATCGACTCATCTAACTATATTTCTAGTCCACTGGAGTCGTATTGTATCTTCATATTTGTACTATCTTTTATGTACTGAGAGCAAATTTCTAAACTCCTTTAATTTTATAATCGTCTGCTGAATTTTTCTGTTTAAATATTTTGATAAATATTTGAGAATGGTAGAAATAAATTTTATAAAAGTGTTTGTAAACTGTTGAGATATTTTGAGAAGTTTGGGTGTTTGGTTGGATTGATTTAAAAGTGTCGCATAAATATTTCGAAACAGGTTTTGTAAAGGCCTTATAAGCTCACAGGGTGTGTTATGGAGATTGAATACACCTTAGGAGTTTGTGGCGGTTGTCACGTATGAAATCCATGGGTTAGGACGTGACATGTTATATATTGGATTTTATAATGATTGTTTTATTGGTGATATAACTATTGGATTAGTGTTGATATAATTACTATAACTACATAAAGTAGTTCAGGAACGAACCTATGTAAAAACTGGCTAAGTGAGTTATACACAGGTAGGACAGGTATAAGAAAGGATGGTGATATTTTTATGACATAGAGTAGTCTACCTATGAGAGTTAATGTTGAAGACAGTAGCGATTATCACTACGTGACTACTCAAGGTCAATATTAGTGAGATAGGTAGTGTTTTGATAAAATGAACATATATAAATATTCTTTTGAACAATGATATTTTGGTTATACAATAGTTTGATTTTTATATAAAAAATCACTGATGTTTTAAGGTTACTCAGAATCAAAATAATCATTGAAAAAAGTAGTCAATTCAAGTGTTTTTCTAAACAAGCATGCCAAAATTTTAATTAAATAAAATGTTTTATTTGTCTTGTATATATAAAATTTTCTAATGTCTTTATCTTAAAAAATTTATTTAGATATTTATCACTTATTCAAATATGTATATGTAATGGTTTACTCATGAAAGTATACTCTAAAATACTCATCCCCTCAATCCACGATTTTAATATTATTGAGTGTGATTTGAGTGAATCAAGGTGATTTTGACATATCAAGGAATTAATGCTATTTTGGTAAATTTTATTTACTTAACTCATATTTAGAATTTCACAAATCCATTGGGATATATGTATAAGTATTGGATTTATGTATTTTATTGTATTTGAAAATATATTTGTGAGTTGAGTATGTTTTATAAAATATGATGATTTACTTTCATAAATAATTATGAAATATTTTGAGATGAGAATATTTAACTTAAATAAATGTATTTTAAATTAGTTATGGATACCGGAGATATTTTATAAATTCTTATGACACATTTTAGGATATTAGAATATATCTCGAAAGCTTGCGGTGATTGTTAGATATAAAATTCACAAAATAAGGCGTGATAATTAATCACCTCATCCCACTAATAAAAATCAAATTATGTAGGATCAAAATTATAATACAACTTTAAAAAATTAAACATTTTTCTTTAAAATTTATTGTTGTTAGAAGATAAAACTTTATTTAATTAGTTTTAAGGTATTTAAATATTTTATTTTGAATAGTTGTTCATATTAAAATTTATAGTAATACCATTTATCTCAAATGTTTTATTCTAAAATTCATCTAAAATAAAGTGACAAGTGGAAGTAAGTTATCACCAAGGGCGGAATTAGAAATCTATATTAGAAGGGGTCAAAATTAAAAATAAATATACTGATATAAATTATAAAAATTAATAAATTATCATAAAAAATAAAATTATTAAATTATATTATCATAATTAAAAATAAATATTTATTATTAATAAGAAGTAAAAGTAAATTCTAATATATCAAAAGAGAATGTATTACTCTTTTAAATAACGAAAATTATAAATAATTAATTTTATAAAAAAAATTCTGTAATTAAAATATATATTAAGCTTTTTATTCGTATGTAAATACAATCAATTAAATGAATAAGAGTTTTTTTATTTATATAACTAATTAAAAAAAATCAAACATATAACAAATTCAATAATAGATATTTAATCAGATTATTATCCATATCTTCTGGATATAGTCACTCAGGTTTACTGGTGAATCAAAAATTTAAGACATATAAAAAAATTATTATTTCAAAAAGAGATAAAACTAAAAATTTACTTTAAAATAATAAAATCATAAACACTCAAATTAAAATTATTCAAAGAAAACTTACCCTATATTTTTTTATTTTTTTCAAAATTCTCTTAATTTTTAATCAAAATTTTCACTTATTTTAATAAATCTTTCACTTGTGACTTAATTTTTATTGTTTATTTTCTTCAAAATGTGAGAGTTGAGTTTCAAAATTTGATTTAATTTTTTTTAATAAAAAGCATAGGTTCGGATAATTAGAAGAGAAAGAAAAGAAGAAAATAAAATAAGTAAATTAAAAATCCTTTTTGCACTTGATCAACTAAATTTAAAATTTAAAATTATTTTTTTATTATTTAATTTTTTATTTAAAAAATAATAAAAATATTTTTTTTTGTAAACTTGATGTGGATATAAATAATAAAATATTTTAATTATTAACTTATGATATGCCTATAATTTGATGTTATTTTTTATAATATTAATATTTTTATTAATAATTATATTTTATGTTATTTTATATGTATGTATATATATATTTTTAAATGTTAGGTTTTGGGGGTTGGCCCCTCTCAATAGCAAGGTGGCTTCACCCCTGAACTCTAATATTAAATTTGTTATTTGCTTATACTTTTAGTTTAATTATTATAAATATACTTTAATTAAATTTTAATTTAAAATTTTTTAAGTTCGTTATCAATATTCAAATTCAAGGTAGGGTGAATTTAATGAAAAAAATTTAATTTTATTATTTGAATAAATAAATAATAAATTCTAATAATTGACTAACTATGCATCAACTATAAGGTAATCTTTTGGTAATAACAAAACTACTTATCATGTATATATTAAGTAAACAATAATCAAATTAAGTTCAAAGTCGAGTACTTTGAGTAGTTTTATTTGAGTCAAATTTGAGTACAATAATATTCAAATTATTAAGCTTGTAAATTTAATTAAATATTTATTATTTTATATAATTTTAAAAATAATTATAAATTTTTAAATTTTTATAATAATAATTAAAAACAATTATTCAAATTTAATTTAATTGAGCATGACTCCATCGAATTTAAGTTTTATAAAAGTCTTATTAAGTTAAATTTAAATTTTAAATTTTAAAATTAAATTAAATTTAAATTCATATAATTTACTATATCATCTTGACTCAATTTATTTACACTTTTAATGGTAAGTTTATATTATTAAAGGAGGATTAATCCTTTAATTGGATTAGATCACACTTTTTTTATGGGTTCTAGGCCACATGACGAAGTGGTCCCTCTAAATAATTGAATTGCATTATTCCTTTCATGCTTTTTGCAAAATAAAACGGTATAGTCGTGAATTAATTCATGAGGAGGGGCATATTCAATTATTCATAGTACCATTCCAATACTATTATAGGTCGGCCTCTGAATAGGACAGCGAAGAAGTGCTTGTTATTTTATTTGAATTCTATTTTTCTATTTGACTTAGATTTAATTTGAAGTACTATATTCTTGCATTTGAATTATGTACTTGACATGAATACGTGACAGAATAAAATAATTTATATCGAATGTGACATTTCAATATTTTCGGAGTGAAGTTTTTAAATAATTCTATCCTCCAATTCCCATAAATTTTTGAGATTATATTGAATTATTGGTTTTATTAAGGTAATTGTTTTTCGAATATAAAAGAACAAGGGTAAGTTAGTAATTTCAAGTGAATTATACAACGTTGTGGATTATAATTCAAACGCTGGGGGATTAATCATAACGGTAACGTGGTCCCCGGTAATTGGGGGAACAGGTAAAGGCCGATAAGGAAATGGGAACGGGTAAAAATCAATAAAGTAATAAAGTTGTAATAAAAAATTGGGAGTGGGATAAACAAAAAAACCGACCTAATATTGGAATTTAATGTTTATTTTCTCTCTCACTCTCTCTTTCGAAAGTCTTCTTTTAATTTGTTGTTTTAATTTGTTGTTGGGTGACATTGATACCCCGTTTGGTCTGAATTCGTCCATTTAATGTCCTTTTATAATTGTTTCGCTCGACCAATACAATAGACGTTGAAGGCAGTTGCAAGGGAAAATGATTTAAAATTTAAAATCAGTGTTTAGAGATGAACATTTGAAGTTTGATTTAATTCAAGATAAAATTTTAACTCAAATAGCATATCAATTTAAAATAAAATCACTTTAATTTAATTTAATTTATTAATATATTATAAATTAATTCAAATTAAATTATAAAGTATGATTTGAAGTAATTTGAATTCGTAATTTGAATTATATTATAAAATTATATATATAATTATTAATTATTATCAATTTTATAATCTCTCATTAACATTTAATAGTAAATTTTGTGAATAATTTTTTTAAAATTATTTATAAATAATTTTTATGTATTAATTATTATTATATAAAAGATATAGAGATAAATTATATATAATTTATGATAATAAATAAAATAATAATAAAAATTTTATAAGATAATATTAATCGATTTGATTTACGATTTCACCATTTGAAATTTATTCAATCCATAATCTAAATTATAAATAACGGTTTGAAAAATATTAATCTATAAATTAATCCATAAAATTTTTAAACCGATCCAAATCGTTAATTTTTATAATTTAAATTAATTTAAATTAAATCAATTTAAAAATATCCACCCTATCGGTATTTATCCTACGGAAACAAATGATTAAAACTATTGATTGAGTTTTGATGGGTTTGGTTTGTAATCCTTTGTCGGCCTCTGATTGCAGGGGAAAATCATTTATTAGGATCACTCTTTTCTTTTTTTTTCCAAAATTCTGCTTTCAATTTGTTTGCTGGGTGGCATTGATCCCCCATTTTGGTCTGAATTCATCCGTTTATTGTCGTTTTATAATCGTTTCACTCGACCAATACACTAGACATTGAAGGCAATTGCAAAGAAAAATGATTTAAATTTTAAAGCTAGTGTTTATCCGTCAGGAACAAATAATTGAGTTTTGATGGGTTTGGTTTGTGATCTTTTTATTGGGCTCTGATTGTAGGAAAAAATCATTTATTGGGATCACTCTAAATTCATGCTTCTACATAGATCAAACTTTTGTTTTAGTTTGATTATATTTAATAAGAATTTATGGTGGTTGATCCTTTTATATATTTTTCAGCAACCTTGTCAATTAATTTAATTGGAATTATATAAAATTAAAAAACAATATTTTTCATTTCTAATATCTGGCCTGTTTATTACTTGGGGATTACACTTTTGGCTTCAAACGATGAAAGGATTCAATGGTAGATCTTGTTGAGGGTTTGATCTAATCATAATTGCATGTTGCATATATATTATAGGTCTGTCCATTCGTTGAAACAAGCAAATGCAGGTTTTGAATGATATTATTAACGTAAAAAAGTATTTCCAGTGAGATAGTATGCAATGTGATAATTATTGTTTATAAAAATAATTTTTTTAAAGTAATCTATTGTATTAATTTATTATCTAAATAATTATCGTGTTATATAAAATAAAATTCAAGATGAATAGCATTATTTTTTAAAAATACAACATATAAACCATAATACTTTTGTAAGAAAAAGTATGGTTAAAAAGTGCTTTCCTCTTCAATGAATTGCTTTTTTCTATCGACATTTACCATAACCCGTAGCTTTTAATTGATTCCAATGACCACTTTAATGAGCTAAAGCTGTGTAGATACCACGTAATTAATGCAGATTTTCGCCCATTGATGCCTGTACATTCAATTAATTTTTGTACATTAACGATAATATATTGAAGTTCCAAGCTTGAAAACTTGCAAATTCCTGGAGAATTTCAAGACGAACCCTCTGGATTATCAACACTTTAATATAGAATAAGAGAAGAAATTCATGATTCATGATGATGTCTCCCAAAGGGAACCCATTTACCCATGGGAAAGCACAACACCAAGAAGCTTGTGTGCAATAAAGAGATAATTATAATTAGCTCTCACCGTCACCAACCAGAAGAATAAGCTAAAAAGATCAAGGTTTGAGAAGAAATTGTGCACTAAACAACGTATACAATTAATTGCCTTTTTAGCTGCAATCCAATCATTACTGCATGTTCGCCTTCTTATTCAGTTGCGAGTTAAAATCTTACAATATTAACACATATTTAGTAGTCTTCTCCATCTCAAGTCTCGGGGAATGATTAGAAAATGTTAATGTAAAGCTGAATGCAATCATATATATATCCATGTATTAGTTTGAGTTTGGAAGAAGATTAGTTCTTAATCCCACGTCTTACGTCAACTGAGGTTTATAACACTATAACAAATACCGCCTCTAATATGGGTGTTATTTTAGACAAGACCAGTTAATTTGACATAAACTCGGCCTATAAATGGAGTTGAGCTAAAATAATATAATTAATAATTATATTAGGTTCGTATCATTTATTTAATAAATGAATTATATTTGTATTTGAGGTTTTTAGGCTCGATTATCTATTTATGAAACAATTATATAAATAGATAATCGAATCATGTGTTCATGACATGATTACTTTTGTAATATTTTCTCAAATCTTTAAGAATATTTTTGTAAATTAAATATCAACATAATCTTAGATTTTATATGTTTTATTTCAAATTGAATGATAAATAGTACTTGAATTTATATGATATAGTATTTGCATTGCTTTATTGATTTATTTGTAAAATTATTAGAATATATTTGAATTTTGGTGTAAATTTTAAATATATTATTTTTTAAGAAAATTGTTGTATATTGTTTTACCATGCAAACTAGTTTGTTGCTAGTGCTAAGAGTGCTTTTGATGCTGCATAAATATTATCAACATTTGTAATTATAGTGCATTGATTATAGGCATTTTTGAAAATCATGTATTGTGTACATTTTATATTCTTACAATTATAGATTTTAATAGATTTTAATTACTTTTATTACTAATTTACATTTGGTATTTACAATTATGAAGAAAACATTGAAGGATATTTTTTTTCCTGGTTTGTATACAACTTGATGCTGCAAGATATAAATATTTTAGTAATATTTTGAAATAGTTATTGGCTTTTTAAAATAAATTTTATAAAAATATGATAGCTTTCAATAAAATGTTACAATGTTACATTTTGTAGCTTTTTAAAAATAATTATACAATTCTTTTTCTAATGCTATTTATCCCTTTTTGTGGCATCTAAGAAGTGTTACTAAATTGAAATCCTTTTAGTTTGCACCAGCTAACATATATAACATTTTCTAAAATCTTATAGTTTTTATATTTAATTTACAACAATTTGTATTAGGGTGGTAAGCTCACTTTTGAATAATAGGGTATCTCAAATGGGTTCTTTTTTTTTTTTTTTTAAGTGAATACTAAATTAAAATTTAGGGCAAAACTCATTCAATATGAATGCAAATATTCGAGTGGTGCTGTAACAGAGCTTTAACTAATGTTTGATAGTTCAAAAGCAAAACACATTTGCATTGCTTTCGGCTTGTGGTCTTAGATGATGGTCCCAATATAGGTAGGATTTTTTAAAACTGATGTTAACTATACTTATAAACCAAACAACTAAAGTTTGTCTGAATCTTGTCAATGGATTCCTTCCTTCCCTCGGTGCCTCTTTTCCAGTCATGTGTTGGTGTACCTTTTTAAATCTCTGAACATCATCATTGGGAAGATGAAGTCTATTCTCTAAGAACTTTAGGGCAGTGCCCTTCAAAGAATAGAGATCATACTCATACCTACAAATACAATTGGTCCGAAAGTCACTGACCAAATATTATTTTTTCTCATTACTTTGCTTCCTTCAGTTGAGTAGCCGCTAAGATAAATCATGATTCTTAATCAATTCCTATTTGTTTATTTATTTTGCTTTTGGTACATAGAATGACCTAGAATGCAGCCTTTCATGTGGAGGGATAAGAGCAGAGAGGAAGTAAAATGGATTATAGATTTTGGAATCGTCTTGTAATTGCTTCTTCTTCTTCTTCTTTTTTCAAATTATTATTATTTAAAAATGCCTTAATACCAATATTTGGTCAAACTGATAACACAAATTAAAGATGATTAAAAATACCTAACGAATGGTCCTTGGGTCCAAGTAAAGATATGTTGGGCATGTAGAGGATTGATATTGAAAGAGAAAAATCCCAAGCTGTCTAGTGATTCATTTTTGTCTGCAAGAAGTTGCTTTCCTTGCACAACCAGAATCCTATTTTTCATGGTTTGGTCATTTCTTTCTACCATAAGCTAGCATTAGAAGTTGAACTTAATAAAAATACAGCAATGATTGGAAGAATGAATGAGTCTCACCCAAAACATGCTGGGCCTTGCTATCAACAAGTGACACATTAACAGAACAAAGCACACAATAATTTCTTACAGGTATAAAATGGCCCATTTTTATATCTTCTATGCAATATTATTGTTCTTATTATATACATAAATATAAAGCAATTTTATTTTTTATTACAGTGAGAACCAGATTCAATTGCAAAATTTTATACTATTGAAAATAAAAGATGTTAGCATTTGAACCAATATAGGATAGTGTAAAATATCAGAGCAAATAAAATAAGTAAACTTGTTTAAATATTGGGAGATAAAGGTTCTCATTATAAAAAGATATAAAAACGTGGTAAAGAGTTTCCAAGAAGCCAGGCAATACAATTGGTGAGCCGGCTACCAACCACGCTAGCTATCATTAAAGTAAACATGATAATACTATTTACGGATCAAATCAAATTGTGACAATGCTGAGATTTATTAATAATTGGTTATATTTTAAGAGTTAATTTAGTAAAAAAAGGGTTAATTTTGGCCTTATTAGTCACCTTTTTCAAAGTCTGTTTTTATTTTTATTTACTAAAAACAAACAAAATACTTATTCAATTAATTTTTTTCAAAAATAATTTATCAAATATAAAAATAAGTTCTAGACTTTTATATATATTATAAAAAAATAAATTTAGATCTGAAAAGTAATATGCAAACTATTGTTTAAATTTTATTATAACTATGATTTAATTATTAAAAGCAATGTATAATTGAATACTAAAATTTCAATATTTTCTTCTTTTGGGAATAGTTTAAAATTAAATTTTAAAAAAATACACTGTATTTAATATTTTTTTTCTTCAAAAACTAAATTAATCTATATACATAAATATTAACTATTATATGTTATTAATAAATATAATTATTATAATTTTATTTTTAAAAATATTTCTATTGAATGTATTTTAGACTTTTATTTTTAAAATATGGCTTCAAATATATGTATATATATTTTGAACACAACTATTAAAAAATATTGCAAAACATATTCTTGAGTCTAAAATAATAAATTAAAAATATTAATTTAATTTTTATTTTATGAAATTCATAGTTGAAAAAATTATATTGAAAACATTGTTACATTCTTTAGATTGCAAGTTATTAGGAGTGAAAACATTCGATTTTGATTAATTTGAAATAAAATTTTAACTTGATCCATATATTACGATTTAAAATTAAGTCAATTTAATCAAATCTATTAAAATTTTGTAAACTAATTCAATCTAAATAACAAATTATTATTTAAAACATTTTAAATTTATAATTTAACTTATATTATAAAATTAATGATATAATGGTTGGTTATTATCAATTCTATAATTTCTTACTAACACTTAAGAAACAATTTTGTGAATAATTTTTTTTAATTTTTTTATGAATAATTTTTCTTTTTCGGTTGTTATCATATAAAAGAGATGAAAATAGGCATATATTATAAATAATAATAATAATAATAATAATTTTTGTAAGATAATATTAAATAGTTTGATTTACAGTTTTGTAATTTAGAATTTATTTAATCTAAAATTTAAATTAAAAATTATAATTTAAAAAATATCAATTCATAAATAATCTAAAAATTTTTTAAACTATTAATTTAAATTAAATTAGTTTAAAAATACGCATCGCTGTGAATTATTGAAAAAAACACGACAATCCGTCTAATTTAAGAAGATTGGGTACCCATATCAAATATGGGCCCAAAACAATTAATATACACTCAAGCCCAATAAATGATTAAAGGACGATCTGGCCCAATCAATTGTAGAACCCGACCAATTTCTACGCATATGCCGTTCCCGTGCTTTCAAGTAGGGTTTTAGGTTGTTGGTCTAGCAGTTCAGAATTCAGCGTTCAATCGTGTATTCACTCCCAATCTCAGGGATGGCGAAGAATAGAAACACGAAAAAGCGAAGTGGTGCCGTTCCGATGGACATAACCGAACCAACTGTTTCTGATATGCCTCAAGGTACCAAATTTTCTTCTCTTCTCCCAATTTTGTGAATAATAAAAACTTTTTTCAAATTTCATTCTCTTGTCACCGAGTCGAAAACTCGACATTATTGAATATTTAATTTAAATTTGTATATAAATTGCAGCAATGGATACGTCGGAGTCTGGAGCTCTAAAACGAGCTTCTGGTATGCTTAATATGTAAGTATTAAATCACATATTTTGTATACGATTATGTGGACTCATGTTTCATGTTTTTAATGTTTGCTAACAATTACAAAGAGATTGACAGAGCACAGGCTGCTTTTATGTGATATGAAAATCTGTGGCACTTTCATTTTTTTTTTCTACTCATTATTGTGTGGTTTCGGAATTTCAAAAATACATTCTTAGATTAAGAAGTATTGAACTGACTAATTCTTGGTGCCGTATGTTGGTTGCATAAAGACATTTGCTTATAAATTATAATGTTGAAAAGGTCTCTTTTGGGGATGGGGATGATTAGAAGTTATTGATTTTGTATATTGACGATTATGGGTGTGTCTGCGGTGGTGTACGCTGCTTGAAATTTGGGTGCCTTATAACTGTGACTTGTGGAAGAGAATGATTTAATTATTTGGCCTACTGATGTGTGGGTTTTGAGTAGTTCAGGCTAGTTATTCAGTAGGTCCTTATTTGATTTTGTGACATTTGTTCGTGGTATACTATTGCTTGAGGAAGCTTTTAGTATTTGGCATTCCCGTGAATGAAGATGACGACTATTGCTTTTATCTGCTTTTCGTAAGCCTTTTTCTTTCTATTTCAACCAACAACTTCATATCTGTGGTTATGGAAAACTTCAATATTTGTGATCTTTTTGATCTGATTCGTTAATGGTTTGTGATTGGTTGCCTAGATAATATTGTTTTCGGAATGTACAAACATAGGGAACTTCTGTCAATGAGGAAAATATACTGAATTTGTGGATTTGAGTTAGGATCCACTGGCAAATCCTTCATAACTGTCCAGTCAAACGGCAGTCCATCTGGACTGAATAGCTTTGTCTTATTTTCGTCCTCTTATAACATGTACTTGTTTTGTTGGATGCTATTGTTTGATATACAAGAAAACTAACCTCTTATAACATGTACTTGTTTTGTTGGATGCTATTGTTTGACATACAGGAAAACTAATTTAAAACACTTTTGCTTGTCAATTTAAATTTGCCTCTTTTTCAAAAACTTCTGTTTTGAATTTAGTTCTCGTTTCCATCTTTGATTTTTTAATCTATCCTCAATAATTTTTTTCTTTCGCCTTCTCTAATCCAAGCCTGTTGTTTTGAAACAGAAAGTTGAAAAAAGGGAGACCAATGAAGAGATCAAAAAATGTCCGAAAGAAGAAAGCCATAGCAAAAGCTATATCCAAAAGTGACAAGTATGTTGAAAAAACTATGAAGCAAGCAAGCAAATCATTCAGAGTTCAATCTGCTAAATCGCTATATGACTAACTTTGTGACAATCATCACATTTAGGAACGAGCACAGACACAAGACACATTAGATTTGTTCTCTTTTTATTTTGATTTTTTATCTCTATATAAATTTTGTCATGATTCTGACAGCCACATTGTGTATACATTTCAGTGAGAGAAGTTTAGGTCATTTATAATGAGTTGAATGTTTTAGAATCGAATTTACGGGAAATGTCATCTGAATCACATTCAGATAGAAAGGGTTTAGTGCACTGATTTTTTTTTTTTTTTTTTTCAGCTTATCTACAACGAGGAATTCAATCAAACATCAATTTTCATAAATTCTTAAAAAATAAAAGTAATTTTATTTAATAGATATATATGAACAAATAAGTTTTATAAAAAAGTTATAAAAATAAATTTTTATTTTTTTTGTAAATTTCAGTTTTTTAGAATATTATAAAATTTTTAAATTATTTTTATCTAAAGTAAAATTTATTTAAATTATTTTATTAAATAATTTATTTATAAAAAAATAATAAATAAAAAATTTTTATAAAGAATTTATCGAATAATTTTGATAAAAATTCTAAAAAGGCTCAATCTAGTATATATTATGGTTACTCTATATGGGTGTAATTGAAGGAAAGCCTCACATTTGATGCTTTAACTAGGAATGGAAAAAATACACGGATCTGGCCCGTGTTACGAAAATATTCGAATAATTCGGATTTAAAAGTATTCGAATCGCACCCTATAAAAAAGTGTATACGATATATATTTTTTGACCCGGATCAGCATCCGGACCGAATTCACGAAGCCTGCATTTGACTCGGCCCGCACCCTTACCCTATGCTTCTCTTCGGTTCTTCTTTTTCAAAACAACAAATTATTCCCTTCTCATTTTCTCCCCAAATCAAACCCGCCATTATATTAGACTTTAAACAAATATTTGACTACCCCTGAAATAGAAATTAAAACGAAACAACACGTAAGCTTCAGCCTTCACTGTCGAAAACTTTGAGGTCAAGTTCTTCAGGTTTCGGCACCAATGACTCGTTTTCCAGTGGACGGTAGAGCTCCGATTGAAGAAATCGAAGTTGCTCCTGAGTTTGTCCTCTTATTTTTGTATTTTTTTCATTTTTGATTTTTTGCAATTTTGCATTTCGATTTGAGGTACGGTAAATCATTTCAAGTGTATAATGATTTTTATTTGATTTACGTTGTGTGATGATTCGTGCGGAAAATGGTTGGCACTCTGGTAGATTGCCTTGAAACCGTGAAAGATTGGGAAGTCAAACTAAAGATTTGTGAAGACTTGGAATTCGAATTTTTTCGGATATTCGGACGCGGTCCGAATCCAGATTTAATCAGCCGAATAAACAAGCCAATGCGGAGAGTTATTTTATCTTCCGAATCTAAATCTGAGTCAACCAATATTCGGCCCAAACACTCATTTTTCACAACCCTAGTTTTAACGTGTTCTTGAGCTCACTATACCTGTGAAATTCATTATCTTTATAGTAGTACCCAAGAGCAAATTCTTCTTTCCATTTTTTTTTCTTATGACCCCTGTCAAATAAAGCCAATTATGATCCTGAGAGTAAACTTTTAGGTTTTGTTTGGACCGGAGTGACCAAGTTTCATTCGGCTTTCATGGATTCTGGAACTTTTTTAAGGGCATGCAACTCGTGTCAAACCAAATGAATTAAAGAATAACAAACTATATTTTGATTGAAAGAAAATCAGTTAAAAAAATAAATATCTTAAACATGATGTTTTTCCTGTAATTTTTCAAAAGAAATTGGGTAGTAACTGCCAAAAAGGAAATACAATGTTATTAAATAAATCTAATCGAACAAATTATACATCAGCCCTTTAAGATGAATCCTGTTCTAGTAACTCACGTGTATTATTTGCATACCATTTAATGTAATATTAAAAAAATGAAGAAACCTATTTATTGCAGTTGTAGGAGATCAGAATATCAGATGATGATGTGTCCTTGCATGAATCTGACCAGCTACTTGCAATGCAAGCAAAAAAAAGTTTTTTAATATTTTTTTAAGTTTCAAACACGTAAGTCCTAATCTCATGCATACATATTCTCGGACCAAATTAATAGCTTGTGCCAAAAAATATTTTTAATATTACAATCATTTAATGAAGCTTGGGCTCGTTTATTCTAAATTATTCGTCCTAAATTACATTTAAATAAAATAGTTTATATTCATTGAATAATATAAAAATATAATAAATAATTTTAAAAATTATAAAAATTTATTATCTATTGAATTTATATCAACTCATTTAAAATATATTTAAGATTAAAAATTTGAAATAAATATTATTATTATAAACACATATGTATACCTTCATATGCCTAAATTTAATTTCACCCATACTTTTTCAGATTCAAACATCAGTAAAAATTTTAAAAAAAAAAATACACCGGCATACGTTTGTTGCAATTTTAAATCAGAAAAATCTATGACTTAGAGTCATTGTTTAGTATTGATTTTAAATGCCCCAATTATGAAAATTCCACTTGTATCAAAATTTACTTACTCGACAAGGGTAAATAGCCCACCATTTAAACAATTAATTTCTAAACAAAATTTACGAATAATTACACATTGTTAAAGTTTATTTCAATCATATCAAAATGCATAGAAAACCATCCCAACTTAGAACAAATTCAAGGATTCAAATTTTCATATAATTAGAGATTTCTTATACGGATGAATTAATTTCATTAAATGAGTTATGTACATACATTCTTTGATTTTATTTGAGAGTAATTTTATTTAATAAATTATATTAATTTTATTATTGACATCCAAAATTTTTTATCAGTATTATAGAATTCTTTTACTGCATCTGCTTCATTGTGAGGCAAGAGAGAATCTTCCTGGTGTACATCTTTCATAATCGGACGGTCCAGAACACCCACTTTTTCCACTACAACGCCTAGACCAATATGTGAGGAACAATACCATATAATCCCTCATTGTATCCACGGCCTTTACATTTGTGTGGCTGTGTCAACAAGAAGCTGGACCTTTTGTCATTCCCTTAAAGTCGTATGTATTATAGGGTGTCAAGCGGGTCGGATCGGTTTTAATTGATTTGAATTGTTTTAGATCAAATATTTAAATAAATCAAATTAGATTGACTCGTTTAATAAATAGGTTGATATTCTCAATTCTAATTCAATCCGTTGGGTTAGTGAAT
>JAVXUL010097961.1:0-20593 GCA_035590515.1 Trichilia minutiflora | reverse complement strand
ATTCGGTCGACCAAACCCGCCAAAATTTGAATTCTCACTTAATATTGCCCACACGAACCTAGAATTACACCCACAACTACATGAAACATGAAATATATGCAGATGTACGAACGAAAGATGTAAAAAATAACAATTATACCCTCGAGGTAAAACATGGGGTGTTACATCTAGGGAGTGCGTACCCTTCCTAATTGTGAGTGGAATCCTTTATGTTTTTGTTATTTTAAAATAAATCGTATTTATATATTTATAATGATTCATAAATGGTTTATAATGCTTTTGCTTAGTACTCCTGTTTATACAGAAATGCGTATATATGTGTTTTCATGCGATTTTTAAAATGAAAAATGATTTACATAATGGATTTAACTAGTTTGATGAATCTATTTTAAATGATTGATGGCCGTAGGCCAATTTGAGATACGTTTACCCCTTATTATTGATTTTATACATTATGATTTACCCTAGATTGAGTCTCGAGGATGATTTTATGTTAATGAGACGGCTAGTAGGTCAAGTTTTATGTTGATACTTGATGATATGGCCTAATAGGCAGATTTTATAATTTGTATATTAGTATTAATGGCTATGAAAGTCGGCATGCATATTGATGATACAATCATGAGGGTCAAAATTTTTACTGTAGCTATAGGATGAGGTAGCCTAGGTGAGTGGAGACTTCACAGGTAGAGGTGGTATATGGTTGTTTATTTTTTATGATGATGTGATGTGATCTGACCACCTGTGAGTCTTGTCAGGTTAGTCACAGATGTCATCGCATGACTACTCGAGACGAACGTTAGTGGTAGGCATATTTTCTAAAAATCGTGCATATTTCGTTTCTTGTATTTAAATTTAAATTTTATAAAATAACATTGTTTTCTCTTACATATAAAATCTACTGATGGCTTGGGGTTGTGCCTGATCAGTGTAATCCCGAGAAGGCAGCTATATCCAATGATTTTTCTCAAGACTGGATTGGTATTGATTTAGAAATGAAAAAAAATTTAACTTGTTCTTCCTTTCCTTTTTAGATATATTGTTCTATAAAAGTTATGTCTTATGTTTTAAATATTATTGTTTTTATTATTATTTTATATGTTCCCTCACTGAGTATACGTTAGTATGCTCACCTTTTATTTTCACTCATAGGTAAGCATATAGAGTACGTGGAAGGTGGTGATTGAATCAAAATTAGATATTTCAGGTATTGACTCTATACTCGACTCACATTCATCATTTAAGTCCACTGGAAGAGTCTTATATTATTCATGACTTTCTTCATTTTGCTTTGTTTTCAAGAATAGAGTATTTGATGAAATTTATGATATTAAGTTTTGAAATAAAATAATATTGTTATTTCTTGATATGTTGATATATATGGTTTTATTATGATGGATTTGATTGGTTAATGTTTTAGAAGTGCTGGGGTTATTTTTTATTGAAATGTAGTTTGGGAGTTTGGAAAAAAAATTATTAGAAGTGTTTTATGTATGATACGTGTTTTAAAATTTTTAGCCTTACAGGTTCTTAGTAAGCGTTCTGGGCATAAGAAATGCTTATTAAGAATCTATGGCGGTTGTCATGTATGGGACTCACGGATTAAAGCGTGATAATTTTATTGGTATCACAACTAAAGGTTTTGAAATGATTTTGTTGATGATTGAATATGTTTTGAAAATTATTTTATATGACTTTTGAATGATTTTGAAAAGTATCCCAGTGAATTTAATAAGTCGAGTCATAGATCATGCATTACCACCCTACTAGTATATAATTGTGTATATGAGATTTGAATATCTAGTTTTCTTATCTAGCGTAAGATGTCGTCAAGATCTGGAAGAGAAAGGGGTAGACCCCCAAAAGAAAGAGTTTTTGAGGATGAAGGACAAGATGAATCGTCCTTTGTACCTCAGTTTGAACCTGGACAGTTTAATATACCACCTCCTCCTTAGTATCCATCCCCAAGATCGGGAATGCCACCTCCCATGACACTGGAAGCATGGGTGACATTTATGGCATATTGGAATGCCTAAAACTTGGCTCAAGCACAAGGTCAACTTGGACAAGCACCATACGTATATCCATACCCATACCCGTATCCAAGAACTGTTATAACTCCAACAGTAGCTGAGCCGTCAAGACCAGTTTTGAAACTTTCTAAGCTGATTAGAGAGGTTAGACAATTGGGGAGTATGCCCTTTAATGGCTCTGCGGATGTTGTAGAAGTGAGTAGATGGTTGAAGAAATTAGAGAAATACTTTGAGGATATGGAGTTGGAAAATAAGCTTAAATTGAAAGTGGCTACTCTGTTGTTAGAAGACAGTGCAATTGCTTGGTGGGCTAATATGCAAGCTAGATCGAGATCACCTTTATCTTAGAATGATTTTGTTTGAGAATTCAAGAATCAGTTCTATACTCCATTTTACTGCAATCAAAAGAAACAAGAATTTTTAAGATTGAAATGATAGAAAGCACAATGACTAAGTATGAAACTCAGTTAAGAGAACTAGTTGAGTCTATCCCTAAGTTTACCAATGAGAAAAGTTTGTGTGCTAAGTTTGAAGAAGGGTTAAATTTTGATATTAAAGAGAAAATGGTGTTAACGGGTAATCAAGGTTATAAGAAAATGATTCAGATTGCTTTAAAAGCTGAAGGGTTAGTAGAAGAAAGAAAGTTTCGAGGGATGTCTTAGAAAAGAAAAGATCTTAGCGTTCAGGTGGGGTCGCCATCTAAAAAGAGTCGTAGTAGTGACTCATTGAGCAGTCATTCGTCTCTTAGCCCTTTCAGTAACCCTTCTTTCTCTTCACGTGATCCGAAGCCATCTAGATTGGGTACACCAACTCTAAGATCAGCACAGGATTCTAATCAAGATCAGACAATAAATCACTGTAAAAATTATGGAAGATATCATAGTGGCATTTGTTGATCTCCTCTAGTGTGCTACCATTACAGACAGCCGGGTCATATTATAAAGCATTGCCCTAACCTAGTTAAAACGAAGACAGGTGGCTCTCCTATGTCAGATCCATATGTTGCTAACTCTCAGCAGCCGTTAATAATGCAAGCAATGACTCCAGCTAGCCAGGGGTTTGGAGCAGGTAACTCTTTTATGATGCAATAGAGTACTCAGAGGACTTGAGGTCAGAGTCAGAGGCAAGTAAGGATGTTTGCTATCAATCAAGAACAAGCCCAAGTTAATTCTGATACAGGAACAGGTAATTCAGTTATATGTATTTTTGGTTTCGAGCATTCAATAGTTTATTGATATTCTAATTGTATCATGCGTATGAGTAAATTTTAAAGATAAAATTCTTTTAAAGGAGGTAGAATTGTGAGCCCCGCTGTAGCGAGAAAATAATTTCCGCTGTAGCGAGATTTCCAGCAAGCCTCACTACAACGAGGATTTTATTTCCCCACTACAGCGAGCTTTTCAAAACACCCCGCTGTAGTAAGAAAAATTCTTCCGTTACAGCGTCGATTTGTGAAAATGCCTTCCTTGTACCTTACTTAAAGAAACTTTCTTCCTCTTTCTCTCATTTCTCCTTCTCCTCCGTTCTCTCTTTTGTTCCAAGCAAACCCACACCTATTTTTCTTGATTTCTTCAACTTCTTCTTGACTTCTTATCACTTTACACACCTTAAACACTCTTTGAACTTCGACTTGGTGTTTAGAGCGCGAAAATGGAAGAGGGAGGCTAGGGTTTCAAAATTCAAATTTGGGTTTTTCGCATTCTAGGCGAAATAAAAAAAAATGATACCATAAGGTTTGTGGCAACATTTTTAACGCTTCTCTAAATTTCATTTCGTATTTTATCAAATTATTAGGAAATGAGTTTTACTGTTCATCCAAGGAGATTTCGGTTAGATTTATCGTATGCATTTAGATTTTAGGCGTCTTTTAGCTCGTACAAGGATCAGGTAAGTTGTTAGAAAGTTTTAGATGCGATTTTGAGAATTTTAGATGTGTGTGAATAATACTCGAGTTACTGTTTTGATAAAGACGTGGAGTTCACTTGTGAGAATTGTAGAATTGAATCGAAATGCATTAGTTTAGTTCGAATGTGGGCTCTCGGTATTAAGGATTGGATAATCGGTTGCATAACGAGGATTTTATCCGTTTTTGCTTATAAACCAATCTTAGAAACTTGGGGTTTACATGAATTCTGTGAGTATGAGTCCTGTTTTTAGTTTAGAAATGTTTATTAATAGAGTTTTGGTATTTATGTGTATAGGCTCTGATCGCGAGGATCAAGAATCCGACTCGAGCGAGGAACTCTAGGGAGTGCATACCCTTCCTAATTGTGAGTGGAATCCTTTATGTTTTTGTTATTTCAAAACAAATCGTATTTATGTATTTATAATGATTCGAAAATATTTTATAATGCTTTCGCTTAATACTCATGTTTATACAGAAATGCGTATATATGTGTTTTCATGCGGTTTTTGAAATAAGAAATGATTTGCATAATGGATTTAACTAGTTTGATGAATCTATTTTAAATGATTGATGGTCGTGGTCCAATTTGAGATATGTTTTACCCTTGTTGTTAATTTTATATATTATAATTTACCCTGGATTGAGTCTTCAGGATAATTTTATGTTAATGAGACGGTCAGTGGACCAAGTTTTATGTTGATACTTAATGATACGGTCTGAGGGTCAGATTTTATAATTTTCATATTAGTATTGACGGCTATGAGAGTCAGGATGCATATTGGTGATACAAACATGAGGGTCGGGATTTTTACTGTAGCTACAGGATGAGGTACCCTAGGGTCGACCTGATTGAGAGGTCGCCTAGGTGAGTGGAGACTTCACAGGTGGGGGTGGTATATGTGATATGATCTGAACACCTATAAGTCTCATCGAGTTAGTCACGGATGTCACCGCATGATTACTCGAGGCCAATGTCAGTGGTGGACATATTTTCAGAAAATCAAGCATATTTCGTTTCTTGCATTTAAATTTATATTTTATAAAATAGCATTGTTTTCTCTTGCATATAAAATCCACTGACAGCTCTAGGTTACGCCTAATTAGTGTAATCCCTGGAAGGCAACTGTGCCCAATGCTTTTTCTCAAGATTGGATTGGTGTTGATTTAGAAATGAAAAGAAATTTTAACTTATTCTTCCTTTCTTTTTTAGATATATTATTTGATAAAAGTTATGTCTTATATTTTAAATATTATTGTTATTATTATTATTTTATATGTTCCCTCACTGAGTATACGTTAATATGTTCACCTTTTTTCCCCACTCGCAGGTAAGCGCAGAGAGTACGTGGAGGGTGGTGATTACATCGAAATTGGATATTCCAGGTATTGACTCTATACTCGACTCACACTCATCGTTTGAGTCCATTGGGAGAGTCTTATATTATTCATGACTTTTTTGGTTTTGCTTTGTTTTCAAGAACAGAGTATTTGATACAATTTATTATATTAAATTTTGTAATAAAATAATATTGTTATTTCTTGATACGTTGATATATATAGTTTTATTATGATGGATTTGATTGGTTAATGTTTTAGAAGTGCTGGGGTTATTTTTGATTGAAAAGTAGTTTGGGAGTTTGGAGAAAAAATTATTGAAAGTGTTTTGTGCGTAATATGTGTTTTAAAATTTTTAGCCTTACAAGTTCTTAATAAGCGTTCTGGACATAAGAAATGTTTATTAGAAATCTATGACGGTTGTCTCGTGTAGGACCCACAAATTGGGGTATGACATCCCAAGGGTATATCGATAATTTTATATTTTTATTATACGTGTGCTTGTGCTGGCATCATACATAGTTGACACCCCATCATGACTATATAATTATTTTAAAGATTTAAGGTGATTAAGATAGAGTTTTAAGATCGTAAATTCAGGGACCTCAACATAATTAAATGTTAGTTTTATTTTGAGTGGGATCCCAATGATATTTTTTAAATTTTAGGAGGATTAAAATAAAATTTTCTATTTTTGTTGGGTTCAATCAAACGAATAGGGTGATTCATTCGATCAAAATTTTGAAGACTCCTTGAAAAATTTATGGCTTTAGATTCGTTCAAATGAATGAAAAATTCGTTCAACCTAATGAGTCTTCGTTCGATCGAATAAGCTATTTGGTCAGTCAAAAAGCCTAGTTTGTCTGAACGAGATAAAATTTTATTCGGTTGACAAAATGGAAGTCCCCTGACTTTTTAGAGTGTCGAAGGATTCGTTCGAACAACTCTTAGTTCGTTCAATCAAATTAGTCAGTTCGTTCAAAGGAACCCTCAATTCGTTCGATTGAACTGTGCGAAATAACGATTTTTGCCCTCTTCTAGAAGATTCTCCTTTGCATTACTTAAGGATAAAATGATAATTTCATCCTTTTTCTATAAATAGGGGGCCAAGACCCTAAATTTGCCCGTTGCTTCTTCTTTTCTTCTTCTTCTCCTTCTCCTCTCCCTCTCTCTCACGCATGTTTTCTCCCCACTCTCTCTATCTCTTGCCTGGATTTCATCACATTTTCAATTTCTCATCGCTATTCACCCACATTCTCCATTTCTAACTTACTTGAACCATCAATTTAACAACAGAAGCGCAGAAAATGAATATGGGGAGCTAGGGTTTCAAGAGACTGTTACGCCCTGACCCTAGTCAGTCATGTGACAATCGCCGCAAATTCCAGGAATACATTATATCACTTAGAATGCACGCCTAGAACCCCAAGGTATTAGTACCTGTTTTCAAACTCAAATGCAAATAAACTAATACAAAATAGAAGATTTTTAAACAAGCATATGTTACATCTGTATTTTCTCAAAATAAAATACAAAATATCTTTGGCCAAGCCAAATACATCAAATCATTTCATTACAAATATTTTTGCATACAGTGGACCATAATAAAAAAACCTGAGTCGAGTACTTGAAAACTGTGTTGAAGTCTCGCTTCAGCTATACTATGCCATGTCCGATTACACTAACCTGAAATAGGAAGTGAAGGGTGAGTATTTGGAAAAATATTCAGTGAGTAGACAAGAAAATAACATAGCAAATGAATATATATATACTGATTTCGAACATCCCTCGAAATCCAAACCAAATGTGATGTGGAATAATTTATATGACTGTGAAAGTCAATACAAATCAAATACGCATATGACCCCTTGGTCTATAGGATCCCATCCACTCTCTCTGAGCTATATGGATGATCTGCAACCTTGGTTGGGGTTGTGTGCTCATGAATACATATATATATATATAAATGGCTAACATGCTATAGCCTAGACATATTTGATTCTACCCGTCCTATCTTGGACTGTATGGACAATCCACATTCCTAGGTCTATTGGTTTCCACCCACTCTATCCTGAGCTATATGGTCAATCCTTACCCTAGGACTATTGGATTCCACCCACTCTCTCTGAGCTGCATGGACAATCTTCACCCATATATACAGCAGTAACATAACACACATAATTGTAAATCGATATCAATGGCCCACAGGGCAAATCAAATCATCGTTGGCTCACTAGGCCAAAATATCATCTATGACTCACAAGGCCAAAATAATAAACAAGACATACTAGCTCATAAAGCCAAATTAACAAATATGAAACCCTGTCCATTACACTCGACTATGCCACATTCACATATACATATAACATTGGCTTCTGACCTCATAATCACAATATCAATATTACACCTCCGGCTTCACATTCATGGCAATTTAGATTTTATCACAAACCTATTCTATCACAAACAAGGGGCCCTCCCGACCACCATACAACATACATCCAACACCTCCTCATTTCAGTTATACACATACACATCATATTCTATGCTATCATATCTAATATTATAATTATTCATGAATAACATAAAACAAGACAAAGGGAAGAAATGTCCACTCACCGTTCTAAGTTGGGAAACTACCTTCTCGGTATCCTATTTACGACGAAGATCCTCCCGTCTGAGCTATCACGCTTGGATATATATACAAACACAGATTATAATCTATTTCGATGTGGGTGCATGATATAATGCATGCTCATGCAACTCTCGCACCTCTTTCTCTCTATCTTTCTCTCCCTAATATACGATAAAGTATAAATCTCACTCCACTATCATGTATTTTTTATCTATTTCAACACCAATAGCTATCAAAGCTCTTTAATTTATCAATACAAACGACAAATCAGAAAACTTTTAAATTCTAGGGTTTCGTGAACAGTACCCTAAATCTTTATTTTCTCAGTTTATGCATAATAAAGGTTAAAACGGAGAAATAAGCATAGGGATGAACTTGCCTAAGCTGGTAGAAGTGTTCTAAATCCCTCTTTGCTTGATTCTCTTCCTCGATTACTGTTCACCTTAATCCTTCCTTCTCGATTCCTCTCGAACCGATGGTTAGGACTCCAATTCAAGGAGATTTCTGGGTTCTGGTGTTGATTCTGAGTTCATACGAACTAAAATGGTGGAGTTCGATTGAGAAATGGCTAAGATCAATTTTTGAGAGTGAGAGAGAATGGTTTCTTTTGTTTCAGAGGAGAGTGAGTGAAGAAATAAAAAAAAATATTGAAGAAGATCCCCTTTACCCGACGAATATAGGCTGTAAAATCCTCAAAGGTATCGATACGTTTGCCCCAATGTATCGATACGTTTGGTCAAAATACTGTTTATAAGCCTACAAGGTGTCGATACCTTCCTCAACATATTGACACGTTCCGTCGCAAGCGCGCCTTATCTCTGTCACCAAGGTGTTAATACCCTTGTTAAGGTATCGATACATTTGGCATTATTCACTATTCATCATACCTTCAACGTATCGATACGCTTGACCCTCAACTCTAAAAGGTGTTGATGCCCTTTTACAAAGGTATCGACACATTTAACCTCACACAGTAAACGTATCGATACCTTCTTCTTAAAGGTATCGATACCTTGCTTTTGATCCTCCTTCCGAAGACTGCTACTTTAAATGGCCATAACTTTTGATTCGGGTATCGTCTCAGAACCCATAACATATCATTGGAAAGCTCTTTTCGAGATCTACAAAAATGATAAGAACTTTTTCTCAATTGGAGATAATTTTGGATCAAAAATCTATTTTTTTTCTCAGAGACTCCTATCCAACATCATACACCTCCTTGAAACACATTCTCGAGCTAAAACCCTCTCACGCATAATCTAAATAAGATAACATGTACGGAGACTCTTGAGAAATTTACTATTATGCCCATAACCCTAAGGGACGGGTTTCACAGTAAGGATTTCAAAATCTAAGGTGCTTAGAAAAATCTGTATACGCTTTTTTCAATAAGCGTAATCAGACACATTGAAGAAAGGTGGTCTGTTTGTAGATTGACCCTCTACTATCTGTGATGGTATGTTTGATGAGGATGCCATTTAATCTACAACTCATAGGCTTTTAATCCTATATGCAGTGAGTTTAGCTCTGATACCAATTGAAGTCTTAGATGGCAAAATCCAAGAAGGGGGTGAATTAGATATTTAAAAATTTTAAAGACAAAACTAAAATGTTTTTGTAATGAATGTAGAGTGAAAAGGAAAACGCAAAGATGCAACACACGATTTTTATAGTAGTTTGATAATCCGTCTATGTCCACTCTTTTCGATTGAATTCACTCACATCGAGGATAACCATCTTCTTGTTTTATGGGTCAAGTGAAACCTTAATACAACTCCTTCTTTCACGGGTGAAGGGCAACCACAATTTACAATTTTCTTTGAAACGGGTGAAGTGTAACCCAATATAATAATTCTTCTTATCACAGGTGAAGAGGAACCCAAAATTAATTTACTAAGAATTAATTGCAAAATTCTCTAAAAGAGTAGATAAACAATAAACACACTTTCTCTTACTAAAATTAATTACAGAGAATAAAGCAAAGAGAATAAAAGAATATTACAGGAAAGTTCTTTAAAGCTTTGATCAGTTTGTTCTTAATGAGTTTTTCAATCATATTGATCTTCAAAAATGTTTGCTTATATATCTGCAAAAAATCTGCTTCCAATGGCTCTATTATGAGCATTTATGACGGTATTGAATATCTCTGAACTAGTTGTTACAGACTTGATTTCCGCGAAGGTATCTATATGTGTCCTCAGGGTATCGATACGTTTGAGTTATAATGCCTGAAGGTGTCAATACATTTGTCAATGTATCGATACAAGTTGACATAAAAATGATGAAGTCCTTCACGAACGTGTTGATCGAAGCCTTAGGGTATCGAAACGTTTGAAAATTTTTTAGGGGTATCTATACGTTTGTCCAGGGTATCAATTCGTTTGAGATGATTGCTCAGGATTCCGAAACCTTTGTCACGTGAACGAATACTCTTCGCCTTCAACGTATCAATACGTTTTCTAGGGATATCGATACGTTTGAGTCCAGATTGAAGGTATCGATACTTTTGAGCCAAGGTATTGACACTCTGGCTCTGAAATGGCACTGTAACTTAAACGTGTCGATATGTATAAGCAACGTATCGATACGTTTATGCCTTAGTGAGCTTTCTTGATACTTTAATTTTATTTTTCTCTCCTGCAAAAACGTATAAATCTTTTCAAAGACCAAGTGAAATGTATTTATTCATATAACTTTAAGATCATCATATATATATCCATATAAAATTAAGATAATCACATAAATGTATAATTTTCACTTGTTAAATAATTTTGGCATCATCAAAAATCAAGAACATTTCAAAAATTCAATATGCCATTAATTTTATGTTATCATCAAACATCTTAATCTCCCCATAAACATCTCAATCTCCCATTTTATATTATTATCAAAAATATCTTAGGCCATCAAGTAATTAAATAATTTAATTTTATTAATTATTTTAAATTTTAAATTTATATTATTAGTTTGTTTATTTATTTATTTATTATTATTAGTTATTAATTTTAAATAAATTTATTAGTATTCATTAATTATTATTGTGAGTTATTTTAATTATTATTTATTTATCTTAATTTAATTAAAATTATTTATATTATATTTATTATTATTAAATTTAATAATAATAAAAAATTGAATCGAAATTGAAATCGAAACTAACCCGAAATTATTTAACGAATAGAAACTTATTCATAATTGTTTCATCTTCAATTAGAGCTGTCAAAACAGATCGGTTCTGACGGATCAGTTCGTTTAACTCGCAAAATAAAAGGGTTAGGGTTAAGGTTAAGGATTTTTGACTCGCGGGTTAACCGGACAAGCCTAATTAATCCGTGGATAAAAAGATTCAAACTCGTTTAACCTGCAGATTAAACGGATCGACCCGATTTTTATTTTATATATTAATTAAATATTTAAAAATATTTTTTAAATTAAATATTTTTATAGATTTATAATAATAAAATTTTAATTTTAAAAAATTAAATAAAAAATATTTATTATTATATATTTTATTTAATTAATTAATATAAATAAATTAATCCGTTGAATTTATTAATTTAAAAAATTAAATTAAAATTAAAAATATCAACATATTTATTAAATAAACCAATCCAATTAGACCTACTTAAATTCTTAACTTAAAATAACCCAACATTATTAAACCCAACCGATCCTATCTTTTGACATCTCTATCCTCCATCTTAGAACCGATTCAATTAAATACAAATCTTAAAATTTATACAAACCTATCCATAATAATTATCAATTTAAATCGATTCTAATTTTTTAATTCAACTGATCCAAAACCATCTATTCAAAGACACACTACGCAAACGGGTGGCTTAGCACATCAATCTCTTAGAACAGTGAGCTCAACGGAGAGGATAGGAATTCCAGTGAGAAAAACAGCAAAGACGACATATTTCAAATCTAGATTTTTCTTAAGAGTGGTTTCCAAAAATGAGTGTGCCGCCCAATCGATGGAGGAAAATATCGCGCTATCTTTTCTTGCGCTTTGTATATATTGAGTGAAATAAATTAATACCCACTTTTTCTCATCTTCTTTCTTCTATCTTGCAAAGAAAGACTTAGAAATTTACGTGACCCACAATTCAAAGTTAGGGCTTCGGGTCATATTTTAGGTATTTTTTAATTCTACTTGAATGTATGTCTTGCTTTGATTTTATTGTTTGCATTGATAATTGATTGTTCTTATTTCATCCATTAAATGGATTTTGAGATTCTACTATCTGTTTCATTTGATTTCTTGACACATTTTTATAGATATTACTTGAATTAGTTAAATTTGTTTTAAAATGCTTTGATTTTACATGTGTTTCAATCAATGAGATCCTTTATCAAAAGAAGCGTAGATGTTATATTAAGTAAATTATGGATTCTGGATACTGAAATTTTAGTCTTAGAGTGGGATTTAGGGATTAAATATCTGTTTATATACTGTTGCATAGTTCATCATCGAGTATACACTGATTTTATCCAAATATTTATTGTTTTCAATGCTCTATTTTTGCATGTGTGTGATTCGAAAAGATCATATGCAGTTGGTGATGTTATTTTAACAAATTAAGGAATTTGGGATTATGAAATGTGAATTGTGGTTAGAGTAAGATATTGTGAGATTTTCACATATTGACAATGTTAATCTCTTATTCGATAGAGGAATCATTAATATAGTTACTCGTTCATTCATTATGTGTAATATAAGAACACACAGTATTTGGTGTAACATCAAAATTGAATTAGTTAACATCCCTAGAGGTTATCTTGAGTTTTAAAATCTATGTCCATTATAGAAAGATTTGCGTGATGTTGAAAATGGGAGTATGTTACTTTTGATGTTGAATATCCTTAGAGCAAAGACACATTTATACTGAGGAGTGATGCAGATCGGCATGCTACATTCACAGAGTGGAAAGTAAAAGGCCACAGCTACATGCACTTAATTGTCAATCAACAAGGCCGGTAACCATGTCAACTAACTGAAACTCAATCCCTCAAACCTTAATTCACCACTCCTAACCACTTTGCCCTTGATTATATTTTGATGTTGAGGATACCTTTCTTTCTACTAATGAAACACCTAAAATAATTGCTAGAATCTATTAACACTAGCTTAGGGAAAAATGAGCCTGTGCATGGATGCATGCCAATTTTTGACTAGTTTGAAGATTGATGATAATGAAGCCATAACAATTGTAAAAATTAATATAGATGTTGTTGAGGAATCAAAACCCCTCTCGTAATTAGATCATTCAACAAAAGCGATACAAGCAGAAATGGACAGTGAAGCACATAATGTTAAAGTTGATAAGAAGTAGCTTTTACTTATTCTGTGGCTGTTAAAGAAGACAATACCAACTTTGACGTGTGTGCTTCTGACTTTAAAAAGCTTTTTCTAAGATACCAGATAATAATGCAGATGACAACATGTTAAACTATGAATCTGAAAATGATATTGTTGCAGGGGATGATGATGCCGATGATTATCCCCCAAATATCAAATATGAGAGAAGCATAGAGGTTTTAAGTACTCTATGAATGTAATAGGTAACATAGAGCTAAAAGTAGGCCATACATTTTTCACTATCTGTGATTTTTTGAAGGTGCTCTAAGTGTAAGCAATAATACATGGCTTCAATTTAGAGATGAATAAGAATATTGAGAAGGCAATGGTGATATGCTAGTGTACAATGAAGGATGTAGGTGGTGAATTCATTGAAGTCCAAGTTGGGATGATGAGCTCTCATTTCAAATAAAGATAGATTCAATATTATCCACACTTGTGTGAGGGCCTTTAGCAATTATGAAGCTACATCTACATAGATTGCAGCCTAGTTTCTTCACTTATTCAGAGCAAATCTAGAAATTGACATAAAAGGTATAGCAAGTAAGTTGTGGAGAAGATTTAAGGTGACAACCATACCATTCAATTGTAAAAGGCAAGAAACAAAGCTATAGAGCTACTAGGGGGCACACCATAGAGTATCATTCAACAAATTTGCTAAATATTAAGCAGCCATTACTCCATTGAATCCAAGATCTGTGGTTGATATGGAGAGAGAATGGCTATCACATGAGTAAGATCCAAGGTTTAAAATTGTTCGTTAGTTTTGATGCACAGAGGAGATAATTTACAAAGGTTGTAGACCTTTTATTAGCCTAGATGATTTTCATCTAAATGGGCCATATCAGGGAATTATGTTGGTGGCTAATTATGTTGGTGGCTGTTAGCATTGACGCCAACTATGAAGTATATCCTTAGGCTTTTGCTGTTGTGGAGGGTGGAAACAAGTTCTCTTGGCGTTATTTTCTGACAAAATTGTATGAGCAAGTAGGGGGTGAATGGGGTTATAGCCAATGTTTATGGCTGATAGGCAAAAGGAAGGACTAAATGCAATTGGTGAAGTACTTTCAAATAGTGATCCAAGGTACTACTACATATACATTGTATTCAAACTTCGGTAAGAAGTACCTTGGGGGAGTACTGAAGACTCTATCTTCACCTGCTTGTAAAGGTGAGAGCCCAGGTTCAGTGAAAAATATCAGAAAAGAGTTAGTCTTGGAGCATACTAATATCTTCATAACATACTCATTTCTTGCTAATGCAAGTATAGCTTTCCACCATGGGTGAAATCAGCTCATATTACAAACAACATGACTTTCAATACCTTGATTAACACTTTCAGAGGGTTATCCATTGTGACTCTATGGGAAAAGATCAGGAAGAAAACGATGAAATTAGTTCATAACAGGTTTGTTGATTTCTCTCCTCTTTCAATGTTATCATGGTTTATAAGTTCTAATATTTTTAACAATTTCAGGTATCTGGTATCTGAAGTAAAAAATAAAAAATAAAAATTAGAGATAATATCCTCCCACCAAATGTGATGAAAAGGATCATTAAGCTTAGAGAAGTGGCTAGAAATATAGATGTAATTTTTAGAGATGGAGAGCTGTATTGAATGCCTGTGGACTACAAAAGCGATCATGTAGTTGACTTAGGAAGTAAACAAGGTGATTATGGTGAACAAAAAATTTCATGGATTTCATGTGTGTATGTAACGTACTGTATTGACTCTATGATGGCTCCTGTTGAGAATTATGTTCACTCTTATCTGACTAAAGAAGCCTGTCTCAGAACTTATGAGGAGTTTATCCACGATATAACATCTGAGACGATGTGGCTATTCATTTTAATAGATAAACCTGAAGTATCTAAAGTACAGAGGCCCTTTGGAAGACCTAAATTAAGCAATAGAAGACAGCCAGATTATGAGAAGAAGATGAAATGAAGTCATTCAGTTAAGTGTAGCTCCTGTAATAAATGGAGTTATAACATAAAATCTCGTGCAAAAGTCAAGGGAAAAAGATCTACGACCTGTAAAACTATTCACCAGGCTGAAGTTTTTTGTATTGATTTTACACTATATTTTTGTCAGGTAAAAATGGATCAAATGTTGGCTTCTCTCATACTCTGTGTTGTAGGTTTCACAGGTTAATGGCTCCAATGCTGCAAGATTATCTAGCACTTAGCCAAGAAGTCAAGGAAGCATCGGTTAGGTATCTGTACTAGTAGGCCACATGATCACTTAACTTGCTAACATGAATTTACTTGATGCACTAACTCATGTATGTAGGCATGCTAATCAACTTTGATAGATTTACATTTATATAATGCTTCAGCACTTTGACAATTATAGTCAACTCAGAAACCACTTAGCACGCATGCAAGGGTTACAGTTTGCATACAAATGATTCGTTTTGCTTTTCTACCTATGTTGATGTGCTTTGATTTTAGGGTAAATGACATATACATCTCCAAAGTTTGGCAAAACTAACATATTAGTCCCCTTAGTTTGAGAAAATGACAACTATACCCTTAACGATTAATTTTCTCCTTTAAAATTATAATTATAGCAAATATATTTGGAATGTAGATGTTACTTACCTAATATTAATTCTCTTTTTATCAACTTATCTTCAGCTATTTTTCATTTTTGAATATATTAAAATTTATGTAAATAATAGAACTTATATTTTTTTGCTATTTATATTTAGTAAAATCTAAAAGATGGGTTTATTTATACCCTAAAATTTACACTTGGAGATAATAATATGGATTAAATATAGAAAAAATATATTATTATATTTAAAGAATATATATTATATTTATAAATAAAAAAATATTAATATGTGATAAATAATATTTTTAAAAATAAATATACTAAAAAAATATTTATATCATATCCATCACATCATTTTTATATGGGGTCGGTATATTTATATCTTAAAAACTCACTCTGAACATTAATATTTCATAAAAATTTATTACAAAAATATTCTTAATATAACTTATTGTTAAAAACAATTTAACCTAAATATATATTTGAAAAAATTCAGACGATCAAAAGTTTTTTTTTATATATATATAATATTGATTTTAAAAGGTTTTCTTCTATAATTTGAAAATTATTTAGAATAAAGCATTTATCAATCATGCGTACTTTAATTTCTTTTTTTATAATTTTTGAATTTTTTTTATTTTTATACATGGTAAGTTTTAATAAATATTTTTATTGGTATACAAAAAAGATTAACATAGGTAATAAATAAAAATATTTGTTTAAAGTCTACTTAGATATTTAAAAGAGTGTATAAAGTGAACTTTTATTTTAATATTCTTTTATATGTGTGTATTGGTAAAGAGAAACCTTAGGAGTGGCTTGGTGGTAAGGCTCGATACGGTTGTTTTTGCGTCTGTCCCAAATTTGAACCATCAGGAGTTCTTGTTGAAGTGTTAAAGGGGTCAGATTGTGGGTTTTACTTAAACTGTTTCTCTAGATGCGACGGCTATTAACCGTTTGTTTCTGGTTCAATAAATTAGGATTTTTCAAATATTTTTAAAAAAAGTATTGATAAAAGAGTGTTTAATATAAATTTTAAGATATAAGTAGATGTATATTTTTATATATTTTTTTAAATATAAAGAGCAAAAAGGTTATAATTTTTATTTTTTGCATAAAATTTTGATCATATTAAAAAAATAAAAAAATAGTTAAAGAAAAGTTTATAAAAATAGAAATATAAATTAATACTATATAAATGAAATTAAAGTTTGGAAAATTTTACAGTTTAGTACCCAAATGTATATTAGTCACACTGACATTTTTTTTAAAAAAAAAATCAGGAAATAGAATTAGTTTTTAAAATCGTTAATCCTCTTGTATATTTTTATAATCACAATTAATTTATAAATTTTCATTTTATACAAAAAATAATTTTTTTTTTTAATTTTTTCGTTGTTTTCAACTTAGTGCCAAAAAAAATTCTTTTCAACATCAGAATCTAAATTCAACCCGCAACTAATGCCTGAACATTTGTTCTCCCATCATTCTTCATCGAAATTCCTCCTCTTAACAGGGAAACCATCCTCATCCTCATTCTTATTGTCAATATTATCCATAACAAACGCCTAACCTCCGATCAAAATCAAGGTTGAAATGACCTATTTCACAATTTCCTTCAAAAACACACGCACACACACAAAAAAAATCATTTAATGAATCTAAATCTCAAAACCAAAGTAGACAAACAATCAATCAATATTAGGAACTTGAGACTGCTCTATATGTTGTTGAAAAAGATCCATTACGAAATTGACTTTGTTTCGCCGTGAACAAATAGATTCGAGTTGTGGGCTATTGGCGTATTGAAGTTAAACACTTGGAGGTGTGGAAGAATGGGAAATTGTGGTAAGGATGGAATTGTAAATTTAAAAATATAACAATTAATTTTAAAATTTTATGGATTTGAAAATATGATAATTTAGTTTTAACTCATAAAAAAAAATTTTTTGAGTTACAAATTGTATTTATAGGCACACAAGGATACATAAAATATTTACAATTACAAATCACATGCTTTTGGCTTATTTTCTTCAACTTTGAAAATTCATGAGATTTTTTTGGTTTGATTTGATTGATTATTTCATTTTATTATTTTTAAAATATGAAATAGTAACACCATTAAAGTTCAAAAAATGAAACAAAACCAAACAAATGAAATGACCCCCAAATAACGCTGTAATTCTGATTTAAAAATTATTCAAACCCCTCTACAATTAGCCAACACCCATTATTCCAATTTGAATTTTAAATTCAAATTAGTCAAAATCCCATCAATGATAAGAAGCCAAATAAGTGAAAATTGATGATCTTTAGACAACCCTTAAACTGTCTTACCATTAACATTGTTGTTCACATCATGTCATAGTCCCTAAAACTGTCTTAATATTCACACCATAATTCTTATTTGAATTTTCCCTAAAAACTGTCTTAACATTCACACCTTAATTCTTATTTGAATTTTAAATTCAAATTAGTCAAAATCCCATAAATGAAAAGAAGCCAAATAAGTGAAAAATGATGATCTTTAGACAACCCTTAAACATTAACATTGTTGTTCACATCAGTCAAAGTCCCTAAAACTGTCTTACCATTCATACCATAATTCTTATTTGAATTTTCTCTAAAACTGTCTTAATATTCACACCGTAATTCTTATTTGAATTTTAAATTCAAATTAGTCAAAGCTCCTAAAATTATGTTAATGCTATTTGAATTTTAAACTCAATTTATTCAAAGCCCTGGAACGCTAATTTGAATTAGTCAGATAAAAAAATGAGTAATTCCAATTCGAGTTTTAAATTTAAATTAGTCAAAGCAATTGAATTTTAATTTCAAATTAATTAAAGCCCTTAAAACTATCTTAACGTTTCACATTATCAAAGTCTCCTGCTTCCAACTACAATTTGGAATTCAAATTAGAAAATTCCCAAAATCATTGTCAAAATCTCGTAATTCCAATTTCAAAGGCTCCAAAGATGTGCTTGGGCCAATTTGTCTTAGCTTCATGGTGGTCAATTACCACACTAAAGATTGCATATGAAATAAAGTTAAATGGTTTCAGCTTTATTGCGGTTTCGTAGTATTTTTATTGTAATGTAAAACTAAAACTAAAAAATATTTAATAATATTAATTTTTAATAAAATTTTTATATTTTTATATTAATAGTTAATAGTTATAATTTTTATTTCATAATAATTATAACTTAAAATTATGGCACTTTAATATCAAACAGAAACTTAGCATCCCCTCTTATATGACCAACTGGTTTTATGTGTTTGCTGGACAGTAGGATAACACGGTAAAACTAGTTTCAGTTTTAAGTTGAAGGGGGACTGTTTGTGATGAGTTATGGGAGTCATCAACCACCCTAGCAATTACAAACATGATGAAGCTAATTTGTTCTTTACTTATTAACAATATTGAAGTAAATTACAAAAAAATAGACACTTATATCAATCATAAGCATTAAATAATTAAAGAAAATTTATTTACAGGAATCATTTTAATAGATTTTATAAATATTTTATCATTGTAGTTTCACCAAAACTTACATGATTCTATTTAGTGGGATTTACACACGATACAGTCACAAGTCTTCAAAATATATTCTAATACTCATCATATATTTTAAGAACTTGTAAAATATTTAAGCTACCTAAAATTAATGCAAAACTCATTCTTTTTAATTTCAAAATCCCATCTCAAATAAACATTCACCTCAAATCGTGAAAACATTTCGTCAACCTATTTATTTCCAAATCATAGTTTCTCATATGAAATCATCTCATTCACAAATCAAATTCATATTAAAATTTTCAAAAATATCTTAGAAATATAAATTATAAAACATTACAAATTATATAAATATATACAATTTGAAATTCATATAAAACTATTTTTAAATTACAATAAATACGAAAATCTCATGTTTATCAATATATAATGTAAACATAGAAGCCTAGTGAACTTAAACATTCCTACAATGAGTTAAGAAAGGAAATTGTACCTAAATGATGCAAAACCTTTAAAATGCTACCATCCCGACCTCTTGATCGTGCTATTGATTTCTTAAAATTAAGGAGTAAAGGAGATAGGTATATAAAAGTATACTCTATAAGTGAACGATTTCAAAACAAAGGTTTTAAATAATATTTAAGTTAAAAATTATTGAAAATAAAATATTTATGAAAAAAACATTAGACATTTTGATTTATTTAAAATAATGGCATTCACTCATGGTCTCTTTTCTCTCATTATTCTTTTTCACCTCACTTCCCAAACTCCCACAAGCTGATTGTTGAAGCTTAACCTGATCAAGATAAGCTTCTTTAGGTGACAAAGGTGCAAGAGTGATTTTCTTGCCATTATGCTCAAAGGAATATCTGTTTTTATACCCATCATGCATTACACACCTATCAAATTGCCAAGGTCTCCCCAACAATAAATGCCCAGCATGCATGGGTACTACATCACACACAACTTCATCACTATATTTTCCAATAGTAAAAGCCACCACAACTTGCCTAGTAACTTTCAATTCTCCACTATCATTCAACCATTGTAGCCTATAAGGATTAGGGTGTTTAACACATTTCAGCCCCAATTTATCAACCAAAGTGGTGCTAGCCACATTTGCACAACTACCCCCATCAATAATCATGCTACAAACTTTGCCACCAACTAAACATCTAGTGTGAAATATATTTTCTCTTTGTTCTAAACTTTCTTCTTTAATATTCAGATTCAATGCACGTCTAG
>JAVXUL010097930.1:0-20599 GCA_035590515.1 Trichilia minutiflora | reverse complement strand
CTTGCGGGTTCTAGGAGTATATTCTAAGTGATATGATGTATTTCTGAGATTCGCAGTGATTACCACAAGGTCGACTAGGGTCGGGGTGTGATTTTCTCCCTGGGTTTCATGTTAAATAGAGTGTTACACATCTTTTATTTTACGACATGAGAATTTTTACCATACAACTCTTATAGGGATCTGAGTATCTTATACGCAAATGTCATACTCTCATGTCGAGTTTGTAGCTTCTTATTAATCGAAGCTAACATGTAGAGTCTTACTTTACGATTATTTGTATATCACTTATTGTAGATGTTCTAATCCTCTTGAAGAGTATCAACCTCTAGTGACATAGATAGTTCACCTCCCAACACAATCAATTTTCAGATTTTGTAACCAGTCTTTAAAATTAGGTTTGAATAAATGGTTGTTATTTAAGATTTTTGCAAAAATATTTGATGATAACATGTTGACAATCACTAAGAGAGAACTAGAAAAAAATCTAGGAAATAGTTGTTAATGTATTGAATTACAAAAATTAATTCAACTATTGAATTTATTTCATTAATAAATAATACTGATCATATCAACTCTCACTATCTAATTTAAACTTTATATTCTTTAACATAAGATTTAAAAGTTTGGTTAGATTTTTAAGAATTAGTAGATATTGAATTCTTATTTAAAATTAATTGACCACACATAATAGAAATCTTAGACAATTAACTTTAATGAGTAAAAAACTATGTCTTTTCTGTATCACATACAAGTCTCAATATTTCTTTGTCCTAGTTTCAGACACTTCACATAATAGAAATTTTAGTATCCTACACTAGTCATATATAAACTATTGTATCTTCTCAAATAAAATTCTTAACCCAATATCACATAATAAAATCTTGATTGAGACTCAAATATTACTGAGATTCAAATAGTCCAATTTAATTACACAAATCCTATACCTCTCATATAATAGAAATCTTATAGTAGAAAATTTATGTAAAAAAAAATTATTAACTATCCTATAATGGGAGACAAAACTTATGATAATTATTTAGGAGATTTTTAAGTACTCAATTATTCATAACTCATGTGGACATTCTCTTAACTCATATAGTTTTCATAAAACTATTTATTAGGGGTTAATCACTTACATTGATAATTATCTATCTCATGAACAATTATCAATATTTATATATACATACACACATGTATATCATATATACATATAACTGGTGTTTTTAGGCATATATTTACTATTTACATTGATATTATTCATATATATACGCATATATACACCTTAATGTTACTATTTATATATTTACTATTTACATTGATATTATTCATGCACTCGATCAAAAGTACTTGTCATACAAGGAATCTTGATACTCATTTGGTTCGAATTATTTGTATCACGAATAATCATCTTTTACGGTTGAAAATACACACTCGTTTAATCAAGTGAATTTATTAAAACAATTTTAATGACAAGTTTTGATCGGTTTGGATTTTTCGATCACTATACACCTAAATTGTTTTGTTTGGTCATAATTACATGTTAGACGTGTAATCTAGTTGTTTATGTAATTTGTTTAATTCGTCAAACAAATTAAACAAATTGTATTAGGCTAATTAGGGTTAACAATTCCAAAATAAAAAAAAACCATTAATAAATAATAACTATAATATCAATATATATATTAAAGAAAACATTTAATGAGTAAATATTAGCCATTAATCATTTCATAGATAAAGATTAACCTAAAGTTAAACTTCAGGCCAACGAAAAATTACCAAAAATAATCAAATAAATGATATATAAATATTAATATTATCCATTAATAATTAATAAACAAATTATTAAAACATTAATCATTATTAGTGTAATCAACATTCATAAATCATATATGTATACATATCATCTCATAATACATATACATATACAAATAAAATCGACACAGCTTCTATAGGAAATAATTTAGATAAATAAATTATCTAGGCTCTTCATATGCATACTTGATCATTAGTATAATTAGAAAGAGGTAGTAACATATACATATGAATATGAAATATTTTCTTTATTAATGGATATGTACAGTATATATTAAAAATAGGTATTCAATATAAAATACCTAAAACTGACAACATGAATAATTTTAGGGCATATATCAATAACATCCTCTTTGATAACTTCAATTCTTAAAATCCATCTTATTACCTTAAGTCTTTAATGCTGAATTTTGAACTTAGTTGAGTCCTTAACTTGATCAACCTTTTCTTTTTCTTACTTGCCAGCAATATATCATCCATATAGATTAATAAAAATACTATATCATCTGTGTAGCTACCCTAAAAGTAAACACAATAGTCATATTGGCTTCTAAAATATCCATTCTATATCATGAAGTCATCAAATTTCAAATTCTATTATCTTAGCAATTACTTTAGTCCATACAGTAACTTTTCAGCAAGCATATTTGATTCTTAGCTCCTTTCTCTTTAAAATACCCTTATTATTTCATGTAGATTTCCTTTGAGAGATTCTCATGTATAAATGCCATTGTGACATCCATTTGCTCAAGCTTCATGTCAAACATTGTAACTAGTATACAAAGGACACATATTCTACCATCAGAAAGAATACTTATATGTAATATACACTATATTTCTAAGTGAACCCTTTAGCTATAATCCTCACCTTGTCTCTAAATTTTCTATTAGACTCCTTTTTCTTCTTTCAAATTCACTTGTTACATACTAACTTTCTTTCTTCTAATTTCGTTATCGATGTGCAAGTGTCATTCTATTTTAAAGAATCCATCTTCTCACATATGGCTTTATACTATTTTTTGACTTTAAAGCTCTTTAAAGATTCTTTTGCAATAGCTATTTTATTTTATTAGTATCTTCGATCGCAGGATATACGAATGCAACCATATTTGCATATCCATACCTTATAGGTGCCTTAATTTATCTCTTGGTTTTGTCTCTTGCTATATGATAGTCATGCAAAGTTTCTTCATTTGCTTCTTATTTTAGTTTCCCCATCTCCCTTAACTTCTATTTCATCTTCTTTACTAGGTGGTTTCGGCTTCTTGACATTTTCTAAGTCAAGCTTTACCTCAAGTTGAGATTGCTTTGATTTTTGTGATGAACTTTCAGTTTTACTTATATTTCTTTTATGCAAACTATCCTCCTAAAACTTCATATATCTATTAATGATGCACTTTCTATTTACACTATCATGACATCATATTTTTTTAACCTTTTATGTCTTTTGGATACCTAATGAAAATTCCTTTTATAATTCTCATTTCTAACTTTTCTTGCGTTATGTACGTATAGGCTATACAGTGAAAATTTTTCAAATGATCTAGTATAGGTATTTTTCCCATTTAATATTTCTTTGAGGTTTTGAAATTTTGTAACAAAGCCAAACTTTTATTAATGAGATAAGTAGCCGTATGCATAACTTTTGCCTAAAACATCTTGGAAAATCTTGAGTATATCAACATACTCCTTACCCGTTCTATTAATGTCTAGTTAATCCTTTCTACTACCCTATTTTATTGTAGAGTGTAAGTGACAATCTTGCGCCTCACTATGTCATTTTCTTTACAAAAATTATCAAACACCAAATTATAAAACTTCACTTTATTATTTGATTGTAGAGTCTTTATCTTGGTGTTATTTTGATTTTTCATAAGCTACTTGTACTCTTTGAATTTAGAAAACTCTTGGTCCGTACTCTTTAAGAAGTGTATCCATATCTTTCTTGGGTAGTTGTTGACTATGGATAGGAAATACTTAGTTTCACCTAGAGATGAAACTTGGCTAGTCCCTAAACATCTATATTAACACACTTTAATGCCTTGCTCATTTGTATTATTTAGCCTCGAACTTGGTCTTGTGATGTTTATCATAAATGAAACATTCATAAAACTTCACTTAACTTCTTACTCCCTCTCCAAGTAGCATTTGTTTCTTTAATTTAACAGATCCATTTTTTTTTTTGTAAATATCCCAATCTTTAGTACCATAGCATCAGCTTGTTGTTTATCTTATTGGACATTGTATTGACATTCTCTATAACTATATCTATTAATAGCATATACAAGCCATGTCTCTTCTTAGACTTTATTAAGACTAGAGATCTTTTGATTACTTTTAGCATCCTAGCTTCACTCTTAAAGGTACTCTAATGCTTTAAGCATCCTAAGTAGATTAGATTTCTTTTTAATATTGATACATATCTAACTTATTACAACTTAGCATATGATTTGATGCTCATTTTCATCTTCATCATACCTATACCTTTTACTTGGCATGTCACATTATTCTCTAGTAAGACTTTTCCAAGCTCTTCTTTTCTTAAGATCGAGAACAACCTTTCATTCTATACATATGGAACGTGTAGCCTAAATCTAAAATTTATTCTTTGAACATCATTTTCTTAGTAGCCATTAACAAGAAAGTATCTTAAAAATTTGCTTCTACGAAAACTCTTAGATGTCTTGCTCCATTCTTTGCTTGGTCTCAAAGTCTTTTTCTTTTTATGGCAATTCTTTTTAAGGTATCCTTCTTTATGATAGTGAAAATACTTTAGCATCTTCTCTCTGGATTTAAATTGATATTGTTGCTTTTTTTCTTTATGTTCCCTTGTCCTTGTTCTCCCTTTACATTCAGCCTTTCACCTTAGGTACTCTCTTTGAATTGATTCTCTTTATTTAATTCTTTCAAATCTATAGCATTTTTTTAAATAATCCATGAAAACTAATGATCTTTTATAAAGCAATGTATCCATGAAATACTCGTAAGATAGTGGTAGTATATTTAACACCATCAACACTTGGTCTTCGTATTCAGTCTTCACATTTATAGTCTCTAGGTCTAAAATTATCTTGTTGAACCTATCTAGAAGTTCTTTTATTGATCCTCTTTCTTTTAGATAGATAGCATATAACTTCTTCTTTATGTATAGTCACTTTGTAGCTGATTTTACTTGGTATTTTTGTTCTAGTTTTTGCCATATACTCTTCGCAATTGTTTTCTTTTAGATTTCTATCAAAATATTATCCATTAATAAAGGATAATAATACTTCTTGCTTCCTTTTGGATTTTTTTGATTTTAAATTCTGAATATTCCTTACCTTCAACATAGAATCTATCTTCTTCAAAAGTTAAATCCAGCCCTTCATGTTTCAGTAATATTTTCACCTTTAGTTTCTAAAGTATTTTCCTCTGAAAATTTCTTAGCAGAGAATTTAATGTTTCCTATTCTGTTGCTTCTTTAATTATTCTTTTTGATCGAACTTTGATACCACTTGGTATAAAAATTTCTATAAGTTTTATGTATATATACCACTTGTAGAAACCAAGAAACCAAGTGGAATACTGATTCCTTACTTATAATTGTAGGCTCAAATGGTAGAATCCAAAAGGGGGTTGAATTGAATTTTGAAAACTTTTTGAGAATTAAAAAATTCTTGTGCAAGAACTGGTAATAAAATAGTGACAAAAATAAAAATTTATATAGGAAGATTATGAAGACAGAGAAAGAGGAATGCACAACTAATTTTATAGTGGTTTGACTATAAGTCTAAGTCCACTATTCTCGGATGAATCCACTGTCTAAGTCCACTCTTCTCGGATGAATCCACTTACACTGAGGATCACTAAATCTTAATTTTACGGGTTAAGAGAAACCCTGTTATAACTCCTTCTTAAACGGTGAAGGGCAACCACAAATACAACTTCGTTTATACGGGAGAAGCAACCCAATAACAAACTTTTTACAAGATTAAGTTAAACCCATAAATTAGTTTTAAATGCTAAAAGGGTTCTCTCACAGAACAGATTTGCAATAATAAACAAATATACTTTAGCTCTTTAGAATAAATATCAATAAAAGACAGAGAGAATAAATTGATTGTACAAAAGAATGTTCTTGTGGTATAATGCTTTAAGTATGTTCGTGAATAACAACAACCTTCTATTTTGCAAACTCAATTATATTTATATCTAAAATAAATAGCTTCAACGGCTCTTTGAGTTCTTCATTAATGACAGCATTTAATATTTTTAATAGTCGTTATAATAAGCTGATAGGATATGTATCGATACCTTGTGCTTAATGTATCGATACTTTGTTAAAGTTTTTTTGAACCTCTTCCATGTATCGATACTTTATTGTCTATGTATCGATATTTGTTGAAGATATTACTGGAGCCATTTTCTTTATCGATACCTTATTGTTTATATATCGATACTTGCTTATGCAAGAGATTTTGGTTTTATCTCCATATCGATACTTGCCTTTAAATGTATCGATACTTTGTCTTCTTAACAGTTTATATATTGATACTTTAGCTTCCATGTATCGAAACTTCTTTAATTTTCGGACTTCTTCAATTCTCTTCACTTGTGAGTATCGATTAGAGATGGCAAACGCTTGGCACGACCCGTGAAAAGGAAGCCCTAAAAGGCTAATGTATCGGGCCAGGCACAGCCCTAAACAGTACCATGCCGTGCTTAACCCGACACGATAAAAAATAGATTGACTCAACACGATCCGTTAGCACGGGTATTGTGTATATCTAACCTTGTCAGGTCGTGCTCAAACGGGTAGGCCCATGCCAAACTAAGTCGCGATTGGCCCTAACAGGCGGGCTATATTTACTTAAAATAAATTAAAATAAAATTTTATAATTTTAATTTAAAATTAATAAAATGCTTATTATCATTTTAATTTATAAAAAATATATTAAATAAAAATTATTGACACTTATACATAATAAATTACAATACAAATAATAAAATAAGTTAAAAATTAAAAAAATAATATAAATTATTTAATCTAATGTAAATATTAATCTAAAAAGTAAAAAATTAATATAAAATAGTTAAAAATTAAATAATGTGAACCCCGTGCTTATATCTCAAGGGCATAAAAATAATTTTATACTTTTATTGTTCATGCATTTGTATCCATCCTGTATACCATATGCACGTGAGCATGAATTTGTAACTTAGTTCGAGGATTCGATTGTTCAAGATAGAGTTTTATTTTGAGTGGGACTCCAACGATATTTTTTAATTTGAGAAGGATTCAAGTGAGATTCTTAATTTTGACGGGTTCAGTTGACCCAATAGGGTGATTTTTTTGATCGAAGTTTTGAGGACTCCTTGAAAAATTTGTAACCTTCGATTTGTTTGAACAAATGGGGGAATTCGTTCAATCGAATGAGGCTTCGTTCGATCGAATGGGTTATTTGTTCGATTGATAAAATGGGAGTTCTCTGACTTTTGTAGACGTCGAAAGATTCGTTCGAATGAACTGTGATTCATCCGATCGAAGGGGGTGATTCGTTCGAACGAACTCTAATTCGTTCGATCAAATCGATGTGAAATGGCCAAAATTACCATATTCTGAAAGCTTCTCCTTAAGAAAACTTAGGGGTAAAATGATAATTTTGTCCTTTTTCTATAAATAGGGGGTCAAGGGATGAATTTTTCACTTTTCTTCTCTCTTTCTTCTTTCTCTTCTCTTCTCCTCCTCTCTTCACGTTCGTTCTCTGTTTCCCACACACCCACACATTGTTTTCATCTTTTCTTCTATTTCTCTTCACCTAACACCTGCTTTCTATGCGTCTAACCACCTAGGAGCAACAATTTGGCGATTAAGGCACGAAATCACGAATGAATGTCTAGGGTTTTGGAGAAGAATTTGGGGGTTTTCAATTTCTAGATGAAATCATAGAAAACCAGCCATACCATGAGGTTCATAGCTTCTTTTCTAGCTCGTATGTATATTCATTTCGCATTTTTACCCACTTTGATTGGTATGAGTTTTACTATATATTCGTTTAAATTTTTATAGATTATCACTTGCATTATAGTTTTTAAGTGGTATTAGGTAGTAAAGGAGTCGAGGAAGTCGTAGAAAGTTAAAAATGTGTATTTGGAGAAATTGGACGATCATAAACAGTAATCAGAGTTACTATTCTGATTAGTGTGTGGGGTCCACTTATCGAAACCATGAAAACGTGTCGACTTATGTTAATTTAATCACAATGTGGGTTCATAGTAGTGATATATAGACGGGTATATGAATAAAATAGAATTTGAAAGGTTTCTAGTAATTACCTGATTTTAGGAAATCTAGGATTAGCTTGGATTGCACGCGTATGCATAAGAGTTTCATAAGCATTTCGAACTACATATTGATATATTTTAAATACTTGTGTTTAGGCGATGATACGCGAGTGAAATATCCGCGTGACACGCCGAGAAACGAGGGAAACTAGGGAGTGTATACCCTCCCTAATATGTGAGTGGACACTTTTATGTTTTCTTGCTTTAAAATGATTTTGATGCCCATATGTATGTATATATGTTTTATAGAAAGATGAGTATGTTTGCTTATTCTTTAGCCAAAGAGCCAAACGATTTAGTTGGTTTATTGATATATTTGAGTTGTGTATGATTTATGGCCTTTGAGCCTAGTTTGAATATGCTATACCTGATAATGATTTTTATGATATTGATACGGCTTTTGAGCTAAGTTTTATGTTGTATATGATTGATGGCCATCGAGCCAGTTTCTATTGATTTATGTTGATGATATGGCCAGTGGGCCAGTTTATGATATTTGTTGTGATGATGGCCATGATGGGCCTGGATATGTTATGATGACAGCCATGAGGGCCTATTGTTCACAGTAGCTACTGGTGTCGCCTAGGAACGACCTGAGTGGATAGAGGTCGCCTAAGTGAGTGTGAGATTTCACAGGTGAAACAGTGGTATGGTGGTTATTATTATTGTTATGAGTGGGTGATTTGACCACATGAAAGTTTCAGTCGGATTAGCACGATGTCACCACGTGGCTAATCCGAGATGAACGTTAGTGGTGGGCTTGTTTGTTTAATTAAACTGTGCATTGTTTTATCTCCTGCATTTAAAAATATATTTTTTTACAAGTAGCATGTTTTATCTTCACATGGCATGTTTCCATTGACGATCTTGGGATACCAAGGGCTAGGGTAGTCGTCGAGAATCGAAGCCAGACCAATAACTTTTATGTTATAATTTAGGGTTTTCAAAATAAAAGAATTTTCTTCGGAATCAAATGTTTTGTTTTGTGATTTGTACGTGTTTTCTTGAGGGTTAATTGATAGTTTATGGTTATATATATATATATATATATACATACCTATTTATCTAGTTATATTTCTTTCTATGTTCATTCACGGAGTATACTCCTGTATACTCCCCTCCCCTTTCAGTTTCATGTTCGCTTAGTTGGCTGCTAGCGGTGGTGCTGATCGTTCTGGTTAGAGAGCCATAGGTATACCTTGGAACTGACTCACTTAGAAAAGTCTAGACCACTGGACCAATTTTCTGGTTTGACTTTTATATTTTATTTTTGTAATGAAAATCAATGTATCAGTACTTGGGTATTGGTTTGAATCATTAGAAATTTAATATTTTATATTTTGACGAGTAGTTTGTGGAAATGATTCTGAAATGTTTATTATTGAAGCGCTTGTGATTCTTGATATATTTCGGAGATTTGTTTGTTTTGAAAAGTTTGATTTTGGAATTGTTTTATTGATTATTTTGGGGAAATACTTTATATGTGTTCATGATTTCAGCCTTACAGATTTTTAGTAAGTGTTCTGGGCCTAAAGAATGCTTATTAGAAATTTATGATGGTTGTCACGTGTGGGTCCCATGGATTGGGGCATGACAACTAAAGTGTTATCAGAGCTTTTGATTTTAAATGGTTTTGAAAACGCCCAAACTTGATTTTCAAAGTGTATTTTGAAACTTTGTACATGATTTTATTGTTTTTGAAAATTTTTAGTGGACTAGGTGAGTCGAGTCATAGAAGTATCCCCACCATGTTAAATGCGTTCATTAAATTTCGTACTCTTTTGTAGTAAATGTCTTTGAGACCAAGGCGAGGTCGTGGTAGGCCGAGAAGGGAAATCATACTCGATGTAGAAGAAGAGGCTACTTTATTTATGCCTTAGCCTGAACCCGAGGAACAGCATGAGCCTCCTCCTCCATAATACCAGCAACCGAATATGGGAATGCCTCCTAACATAACTCCTGAGCAATGAGATGCCTTTATGGCATATTAGAATGCCCAAGCTGCTGAATTATCGGGATTGACTCCGAAGTTATCTAAATTGATTAAGGACGTGCGACAGTTAGGAAGTGTATCGTTTGGATGTACTACAGATGCAGCAGAAGCAAACAGATGGTTTAGGAAATTAGAGGGCGATTTGAATGATATGGAGCTTGAGGATAGATATAAATTGAAGGTGGCTGTCAGGTTATTGGAAGGTAGTGCAGCTATATGATGGGCAAATATACAAGCTAGAGCCTCCGTACAGTTGACTTGGGATAATTTTGTACAAAAATTCAGAGATTAGTACTATAATCCTTTCTACTGTAACAAGAAGAAATAGGAATTCCTCATATTGAGACAGATGGGTAAGACAGTGACAGAATATGTGACTCAACTGAGGGAGTTGGTTGAGTTTATACCAAAGTTTGCCAATAAAGAAAGTTTGTGTGCGAAGTTTGAGGAGGGTTTGAGCTTCAAGATCCGTGAAAAGATGTCACTATCAGGAAGTCAGGGATATAAGAAAATGATTCAGATGACACTTCAAGCTAAGAAGTTAACAGGAGAAAGAAGATTAAGGAGTCAGTTTCAGAAGAGGAAGGATTTGAGTATACAGATTGGCTCTCCATCTAAGAAGAGCCATATCAGTGGTTCATATAGTGGTGCCTCTGCTACTAGACCTACAAGCATCTCCTCGCATTCTCCTCAAGGTCAAGGACCCTCAAGGTTCAGATCATTAGCTCAGGGACATACTCAAGGCTCAAGACAAGATCAGAGGGTGGATAAGTGTATTCATTGCAGTCAGTATCATACAGGCCCTTGCCCATAATCCTATATGTGCCATAATTATGGAGAGACAAGACATATCAGGAGGTTTTGTCCCAAGTTAAGTAAAGTGGAGACGGGTGGTCAGACTAGCCGGTATCCTTCACACCACCAACAGTCACCATTTGAGCAGGCAGCGGCTTCTACTAGTAAGAGATCTAGAGTGGACAATTCATCTATAGCATCTCGTGGTGCTCAGAGGACTCGAGATAGAGTTCAGACCAGAGTGTTTGCAATTAATCAAGAGCAGGCACATGCCAACCCAGATGTGGTGACTGGGATAATCGAGATCTTCAACCAACCTCTATATATATTAATAGATCCGGGTTCTAATCAATCTTTTGTTAACAATGCCTCAGCTTCTCATGCCAATACCGCATTGTCTCCTTTAGACCAAGAAATTATAGTTCATACTCCGTTGGATTAAAAGTTGTTGAGGAAGACAGTTTTCAGAGATTGTGTGGTAATGATAAATGAAAGCTAGTAGCTGATTTGATTCCTTTAAGGATGGAGGATATTGATGTGATTTTGGGTATGGACTGGTTGTCTAGGCATCGAGCAAGAGTGGATTATTTTTCTAAGCAAGTTGTGTTCAGAGGACTCGGAGGGTTAAAGATAATTTTTGAAGGTGAGTGGAATGTTTTATCTAACAACATGGTTTTTGCTTTAGAAGCCCAGAGGTTGTTGAGGAAAGGGTGCCAAGAATATTTGGCACATGTTATTGATAGTATGGCTTCTGAGTATTCCATTGAGCAAGTTCTCGTGGTGAGGGAGTTTCTAGATGTTTTTCTTGATAAGTTGCTAGGAATGCCTCCAGAGTGAGAGTTCGATTTTAGTATTGATCTGGTACCAAGCACTACACCGATATCAATGTTGCCTCATCGTATGAGTCCTACTGAGCTTAAAGAGTTAAAGGTGCAACTTCAAGATTTAGTGGATAAGGGTTTTGTCAGACTAAGTATGTCACCTTGAGGTTCATCGGTATTATTTATCAAGAAGAAAGATAGGACCCTACGATTGTGTATAGATTATCGACAGTTAAACCGGGTCACCATCCAGAATAAGTACCCACTGTCCGGGATTAATGACTTGTTTAATCAATTGCAAGGGCTAAGATTATTCTCAAAGATTGATTTGAGATCAGGGTATTATCAGTTGAGGATTAAGGATAGTGATGTAGCCCAGACAACCTTCCGAACACATTATAGTCACTATAAGTTCCTTGTAATGTAGTTTGGGTTAACTAATACCCCAGATGCATTCATATACCTCATAAATCGGGTATTTCATCCTTATCTCGATAAATTTGTAATTGTTTTTATCGATGATATCTTGGTTTACTTAAGGACCAAGAAAGAGCATGCTCAACATCTGCAGATTGTACTGCAGACACTGAGAGAAAGCAGATTGTATGCTAAGTTTCTGAAATGTGAGTTTTGGCTTCGGGAACTGGTATTTTTGGGACATGTGGTCTCAAAGGAAAGGAATTTTGTTGATCCTTTAAAATTGGAAGCTATTGTGCAATGGGAGAGGCTGAAGACTGTAACTGAGATTAGAAGCTTCCTAGGTTTGGTATGTTACTACAGGAAGTTTGTTAAGGGTTTTTCTTTGATAACGGCCCCACTGACACATTTTACAAAAAAGAATATTAAGTTTGAGTGGGATGAGGGATGTGAGCTGTGCTTTCAAAAATTAAAGAGTCGTCTCACCTCAGCTCCGGTGTTGACACTACCTATTCCTGGTGAGGGATATTTAGTATTTAGTGATGCCTCCAGACAAGGGCTGGGATGTGTTTTGATGTAGAATAGGAAGGTAATTGCCTATGCTTCCAGGCAGCTTAAGAAGTATGAGGAGAATTACCCGACCCATGATTTGGAATTGGTGACAGTAATCTTTGTCTTAAAGATTTGGAGACATTATTTGTATAGAGAAAGGTGTCAAATTTTTACTGATCTAGTGATTGATTATCACCCAGGAAAGGTCAATGTGGTGGCAGACGTTTTGAGTAGAAAGTCTTCAGTAACAGTGACATATGTTCAGTCAGTATACCTTCCCTTGTTACTGGAATTGAAGAGGCTACGATTGACGTTAGAGTGCAGTCAGAATGGTTCGATGTTGGCCAATTTTATTCTAAGACCCACTCTACGAGAGCAGATTAAAGAAAGACAGATGCAGGATCCATAATTATTGAGGGTTTGTTAGAGAATCACGTATTAAACTGCTGGGGACTTCTGCATCTCTCAGGATGGGGTTTTAACATTGAGAGGAAGGGTATGTGTACCCTCAGATTATGAATTGAGGAACACTATTCTGGAAGAAGCTCACTATTCAGCTTTCGTAATGCATCTTGGTAGCACAAAAATGTACAAAACCATCAAATAGAGCTATTGGTGGTCTGGGATGAAGAAAAACATTGCAAAATTCGTTGTCAGGTGTATGATTTGTCAGCAAGTTAAAGCTGAACACCAGAAACCAACAGGGACACGCCAGCCACTACCCATACCAGAGTGAAAATGGGAGCACATCATCATGGACTTCATGGTGGGCCTACCACGTACTTCAGCTGGGCATGATACGATATGGGTGATTGTGGACAGAATAACCAAGTCTGCACACTTTCTACCCATTAGAATTAAGTATCTGGTTGAAAAGCTAGCAAGACTGTATATTGCAAAAATTATGAGATTGTATGGTGTGCCAGTGACAATTATGTCAGATCAAGATCTCCGTTTTACATCTTAATTCTGGCCTAGTCTCCAGAAAGCTATGGATACAAGGTTGAACTTCAGTTTTGTATTTCACCCTCAGACAGACAGACAGTCAGAGAGGACTATCCAGACGCTAGAAGATATGCTGAGAGGGTGTGTGTTAGAGTTTCAATGAAGCTGGGATCGGTATTTTCCACTAGCTGAGTTCGCCTATAATAACAGTTATCAGTCCAGCATAGGGATGGCTCCCTACGAGGCTTTGTATGAAAGAAAGTGTAGAACTCCTCTATGTTGGGATGAAGTGGACGAAAGAAAGCTAGATAATATCAATTGATTGACACCACCACAGAGAAAGTAAAGATTATTCGAGACAGATTGAAAATCGCGCAGGATAGACAAAAATCGTAATCGGATAATAGAAGAAGGGATTTAGAGTTTGATGTGGGCGAGCGAGTATTTTTGAAAGTGTTACCTTGAAAAGGGGTGATAAGATTTTAGAATCGAGGGAAGCTTTACCAAAGGTTTATTGGACCCTTCAGAATCATTAAGTGTATTAGTCCAGTGGCTTACAGGTTAGACCTACCGTCAAAAATACAGAGGATACATGATATCTTTCATGTATCCATATTGAAGAAGTATGTTCCCGATCCCTCTCATATAATTGAACTACCTCCTACTGATTTGAGAGAGAATTTGAAGTATGAAGTTCAGTCAGTTGCTATACTTGATTGCCAAGAGCGAATTCTGCAGATTAAAGTAATTCCTATGATCAAAGTTTTGTGGAGAAGTGATACTGTTGAAGAAGTAACTTGGGAGCCCGAGCTTCAGATGCAACGTCAACACCCCCATCTGTTCTAATACTAAAGTATGTTAAATTTTTGGGACAAAATTCTTTTAAGGGGGGTAGATTTGTAAGCCTCGTGCTTAGATCTCAAAGGTATAACCATAATTTTACACTTTTATTATTCATGCATTTGTATCCATCCTGTACACCGTGTGCACATGAGCATGAATTTGTAACTTAGTTCGAGGATTCGATTGTTTAAGATAGAGTTTTAGGGTCATAAATACAAGGACCTCAACGTGAGAGATTCTTAATTTTGGCAGGTTCGATCGACCGAATAGGGTGATTCGTTCGATCGAAGTTTTGAAGACTCCCTGAAAAATTTATAACCTTCGATTCGTTCGAACGAATGGGGGAATTCATTCAACCGAATGAGGCTTCATTCAATCGAATGGTTCATTCATTTGACTGGTAAAATGGAAGCTCTTTGACTTTTATAGACGTCGAAAGATTCGTTCGAACGAACTGTGATTCATTCGATCGAAGAGGGTGATTCATTCGATCGAAGAGGGTGATTCATTCAAACGAACTCTAATTCATTCGATCGAATCGATTTGAAATGATCAAAATTACCCTCATCTAGAAGCTTCTCCTTAAAAAAACTTAAGGGAAAAATGATAATTTCGTGCCCTTTTTCTATAAATAGGGGGGTCAGGGGATAAATTTTTCACTTTTCTTCTCTTTTTCTTCTTTCTCTTCTCTTCTCCTCCTCTCTTCACGTTCGTTCTCTATTTCCCACACACCCACACACCATTTTCATCTTTTCTTCGATTTCTCTTCACCTAACACCTGCATTCTACGCGTCTAACCACCTGGGAGCAATAATTTAGCGATTGAGGCACGAAATCACGAATGAACGTCTAGGGTTTCGGAGAGGAATTTAGGGCTTTTCAGTTTCAAGGCAAAATCAAAGAAAACCACCCATACCACGAGGTTCGTAGCTTCTTTTCTAGCTCGTATGTATATTAATTTTGCATTTTTACCCACTTTGATTCGTATGGGCTTTACTATACATTCGTTTAGATTTTCGTAGATTTATCACTTGTATTGTAGTTTTAAGTGGTATTTAGGTAGTAGAGGAGTCGAGGAAGTCATAAAAAGTTAGAAACATATATTCGGAGAAATTAAACGATCATAAACAGTAATCGGAGTTACTGTTCTGATAGGTGCATGCGATCCACTTATCGAAATCATAAAAACGGGTCGACTTACGTTAGTTTAATCATAATGTGGGTCCATAGTAGTGATATATAGACGGGTATATGAATGAAATGAAATTTGAAAGGTTTCAAGTAATTACTCGATTTTAGAAAATCCGGGATTAGCTTGCATTGCACGCACACACATAAGAGTTTCATAAGCATTTTCAACTGCATATTGAAATATTTTAAATACTTGTGTTTAGGCGATGATACGCGAGCGAGGTATCCGCGTGACACGTCGAGAAACGAGGGCAACTAGGGAGTATATACCCTCCCTAATCTGTGAGTGAACACTTTTATATTTTCTTGCTTTAAAATGATTTTGATGCCCATATGTATGTATATATGTTTTATAGAATGATGAGCATGTTTGCTTATTCTTTGGCCAGAAAGCCAAACGGTTTAGTTGGTTTATTGATATATTTGAGTTGTGTATGATTTATGGCCTTTGAGCCTAGTTTGAATATGCTATGCCTGATAATGATTTTTATGATATTGATATAGCTTTTGGGCCAAGTTTTATGTTGCATATAATTGATGGCCATCGAGCCAGTTTTTATTGATTTATGTTGATGATATAGCTAGTGGGCCAGTTTATCATATTTGTTTTAATGATGGTCATGCTGGGCTTGGATATATTATGATGATGACCATGAGGGCCTATTTGTTTATCTATATGGTGATGTTGGCCATGAGGGCCTGTTGTTCACCGTAGTTATTGGTGTAGCCCAAGGACGGTCTGAATGGATAGGGGTCGCCTAGGTAAGTGTGAGACTTTACAGGTGTAGGAGTGGTATGGTGGTTATTATTATTATTATGAGTGGGTGATTTGACCACCTGTGAATCTCAGTCGGATTAGCACGATGTCACCACGTGGCTAATCTAAGATGAACGTCAGTGGTGGGCTTGTTTGTTTAATTAAACTGTGCATTGTTTTATCTCCTACATTTAAAAATGTATTTTTTTACAACCCAATGACTTTTATGTTATAATTTGGGGTTTTCAAATTAAAAGAATTTTCTTTGGAATCAAATGTTTTGTTTTGTGATTTATACGTGTTTTCTTGAGGGTTGATTGATAGTTTATGGTTATATATATATATATATATATGTTTTTTTATGTTCACTCACGGAGTATACTCCCGTATACTCACCCCCCCTCACCTTTCAGTTTCAGGTTCGCTTAGTTGGCTGCTAACGGTGGTGGTGATCCTTCTGGTTAGAGAGCCACAGGTATACCCTGCAACCGACTCACTTAAAGAAGTTTAGACCACTGGAACAATTTTCTGGTTTCACCTTTATATTTTATTTTTGTAATGGAAATCAATGTATCAGTACTTGGGTATTGGTTTGAATCGTTAGAAATTCAGTATTTTATATTTGATGAGTAGTTTGTGGAAATGATTCTGAAATGTTTATTATTGAAGCACTTGTGATTCTTGATATATTTCGAAGATTTGGGTGTTTTGGAAGTGTTTTATTGATTGTTTTGGGGAAATGCTTTATATGTGTTTATGATTTTAGCCTTATAAGTTCTTAGTAAGCGTTCTGGACCTAAGGAATGCTTATTAAGAATCTGTGGCGGTTGTCACGTATGGATCCCACGGGTTAGGGTGTGACAACTTATGAAAAGTACACAGTTGTTAATGATGCCTTGTATTACTGTGGATATTAATATTGAAATAAACTTCTAAGTTTTTGTAAATGTCAATAATCCAATTTACGTTACAAGCATGAGAAGTTATTATTTATTATTTTTACTATTAAACATGTTGGCAATACAGAATATAGTATATCAAAGTTTTCCAATATCGTACCACCAATGATATTCCTATACCCTTGTTTATATTCTCTAGTGAAAGTAATACCTTAATTGTTATGATTCCTGCAATGCTAACACAATTTAAATATGAGAATCAATTTTATTTAAATAGTATAGTGGTTCCAAAGCATTTCTCCCCACCTATATAAAATAAGAATCCATCGATTATTGAGCATTATGACCTTTACCAAGAAGAACATGTGCACGAGTATCATGATATTTAGCCAAATCTTGGTGGTAATAATGCAAAAGATATTGACGCAGGACATGTTTATAGAAGTAGTCGAATAACTCTACTACTATTATCAAATTAATACATCAGATCCTTACCTTTCATTATACTAGCTATAATTATACTAAACATGTCACGTCCTGAGTATAGTCGGTCACGTGATAATCATCACGAATCTCAGAAATACATCCTATCAATTAGAATGTAATCACAAAACCCATAAGGCATTAGTACCTGTTTTATAACATATTTTCAAAAAAAACACAATGTAGAAGATTTTCAATCATGAATATAAATTAACATCTATATTCCCATAGAATACACAACATTACAAATATTTTTGAAAACATTCATTTTAATGAGTTCTTGGCCAAGCCAAATACACAAAATATAAATGTAATATTATTCTTAATCAGTGGACCATGACAACCTTGTATGAGTCAAGTACCTGAAAAATCTACTAAAAACTCACTTCAGCTATGCTATATCGCACCCGACTACACTAACCTGAAATAGAAAAATGAGGGATGAGTATTTAAAAAAATACTCAGTGAGTAGATTGCACAATGATATACATATAGCAAATGATTCCATACATCGATTATGAAAAACTATCGTAATCATTAAAAGCAAAATATGTGTGCGATGTGGCATACTAAACATAACTGCGAAAGAGTCAATGTAAATAAAAAATATATATATAATCCCTCGATCTATAGAATTCCATTAACTCTCTCTGAGCTATATGACTGATCCACAACTCTGATTGGGGAGATGTGCCAATATAAATATATAAATGGCTAGTATGCTTCAGTCTGGAACATGTTGGATTCCACCCATCCAATCTTGGACTGCATGGATAATCCACATTCCTGGGTCTATCAGATTTCACTTGTTCCACCCTAAGCTATATGGCCAATCCTTACCTTGGGACTATTGGATTTCACCCACTCTACACGAGCTGCATGGATAATCTTCACCCATAATATCACTAACATAGCATACAACTAATAACTCTATCATCTGTGGCTCACAAGGCCAAAACATAATTGTGGCTCACAAGCCTAAATAGAAAATAATACTATAGCACGCAAGGCCAAAACATACTCATGGCTCTCTGACCATTGTTTGTAATCTATATCATTGACTATGCCACATCCACAATCATTCATTATTTACAATATCATTTGTTATAGACCTTCGGCCTCATTCTTATATCACAATATCAAAATATATACATTAGGCCTCCGACCTCACATTCATGGTAATTAAGCACTCGCAGTATTCCTATACTACCATAAATAAGGGGTCAACCCGATCACCACACAACATAATTCTAACGCCTCCTTATTTCAATTATATATATATATATATATATATCAGTAAACTATACATTCTCAGTATAATAATCAATTAAAACATTCAATGAGGCGAAGGGAAAGTGTGTCCACTCACTCTATTGAGGTGGAAAACCACCCTCAGGCTATCCTTCTCGCAACGAAGATCCTCTAATCTCGGTTGTCATGCCTGAATACACATAAAAATATAGATTTAACGATCTATCAAAAATATATGCATGATATAATGCATCCTCATACTACTCTAGCTCTCTCTCTTCTTCTCTCTCTTCCTTTCTCTCTCTACCCTTTCTCTCTCTCCCTCGACTGCTCCTACTATCACACACACTCTCACCCTACTTTCATATCATTCTTAGTAATTTCAACACCAATGGATTTACAAATTCTCTATTTTATTGATACCATTGATAAACTAAAAAACTTTCTAATTTTAGGGTTATGTGAACATTATTTTGAGCTACCTATTCCTCAATCTATGTGAAATGATAGCTCAAAATATAGTAGTGAGTTGGGGAATAGGCTTACCCAAGCTTATAGGTGAGCTTTGAGCTCCTTTTTAGTTATTTCTCTCTCTTTAGCTACTGTTTACCTCACCCTCTTTTCTTATAAATCTTCTAGATTCGACGGAAAGAACTTTGATCAGAAGGGATTTTCGTGCTCTGGTGTTGATTCTAAGGTTATAAAAATTAAAATGACGGAGTTTGATAGAGATTTGGTTGAAGGATATTTTTTGACAGAGGGAGAGAAAAGTTACAGATGTGGGAGAGAAAAGAAGAAGAAATGAAGAAGAAGCCCTTAACATTTCGTATATAATGGGGCTCTAAAATTATCAAAATACCCCTCTAAAATATACCCAGATGTACGACATGTCATCATGTATCGATATATGTATTGATACATGCCTTCCATGTATCAATACTTTATCCCAGAAAGGGATTGTTCATGTTTTAGTTCGTCCATATATCGATACATAAACAGTCTAATTATTGATACTTATTATCGAATATGGGTTTTAGGTCCAAAAATGTTCGAGTATAGATACTTCATTCTTCACTGTTAATAAGATATCGATACTCAAGTCCTTATTATTCATCGTGAATGTGAGGTATTGATACTTGTCTCTTTAAAGTATCACTTTAATGCTACTATTTATCACTGTTTATAATGTTTCGATACTTCCTCCTTCAAAGTATCAATACTTCATTCTCTGTGCTCAATTATCGATACATCAATCCCATGTATCGATACTTTCAGTCTTGAGTATCAATACTTGTCACCTCAAGTATCGATACATTCTGCTCCCAGAGCCAAGTATTGTGACATCCCGGTCCGATGAGGACGAGAAGTGGCGCTGGGGCCGAGGGTGCCTGAGTAAGGAGTGGCTTCTGGTAGGCTTCTAAGATGGCAGGGATGAGCCGAATCCCACATCAGAATGGGAGAGAAAGTTGCTGGGCTATATATGTAGAGTTGGAACCAAATTGTCAACAAGGCCTTT